>CAJVGC010000590.1:18846008-19045076 GCA_910822075.1 Senecio squalidus
TTTTAGCATTTTAGGGGGAGAATTAAGATAGTTAGTTTAAATAGTTAGTTTTTTTATTAAAAAAAAAAAAAAAAAAAAAAAAAAAAAAAAAAAAAAAAGGGGGGAAGGTGAGGAAACACTGAGCTATAAAACGAACATCGTAAATTGTCAAAAAGTTATGGCTGAACGTAAGGTTTTAAACATGTCAGTTGTAGGATATATTGGTAGGCCTTATCTCAACTGAAACTTGAACGAAATTAATCATTTTTCAAATTGGTTGTCGCAGATATCAAATTAATTTAAATCTTTATGGAATGTCTCAAAGACTGTCTAAAATGATATCTGGAATCAATAACAATTGAGAACACTGAAAACAACACAAAGCAGTCGAAATTAAATGTTTAAATGTAGTTTAATTAGCTTTTGTTTTGTATGTTTGTGGCTTTTCGCTGATTGATTCGAAAATAATAAATATTATTGTAATATCAGAAAATAAATACAGTATGTCAGTAATATTTTTGTTGCAATTAAGGGCCACCTCCAGTGATTGTGGATAACATTCTTGAATGTTTTGATCTATATAATTGAAATAAAAAAAAAAAAAAAAAAAAAAAAAAAAAAAAATGGCTGAGAATAATATCGCAATATCAGATAAGAAACAACTTCAAAAATACCTTGATGGATGAACAGAAGTATAAGGTCGAAAGAAGATCATACTTCGGCTATTTCCAAATAAAGGGTGAAGAAGTACCTAAAGACTTCACAAATACTTTGATGGATGAACAGAGTTATAAGGTTCGAAAGAAGATCATAACTCGGCTATTCCAAATAAAGTTGAAGAAGCGCTTATTCTCTGAGTGATATTTGTTTCAACGATCAGAATCACTGGCCCTTATTGCATGTGTAGTTGATGTAATACTGACATACGAAATCGATATTATGATATTACATCTAATGTTTGTGAAAATAGAATTGAAAAGGCTGAAAAGTTAAGAGGACAAATACACAAACATACTTGCAAATCTAATTATGATATAAATTTGATGACTGTTAAAAATTCAAATTGTGTGTTGTTTTCTATGTTCAAAATATTGGGAGATCTTAGCGAGATAACCATTTTGAAAGAAAAAAACTGTCAAGTGAATGTTTGTTTAAGTTTAAGAGGACAAATATACCAATAATCGTCAACTGATATGTTAATAGTTACTTCGAAAAAATTGAATGACAATGCTATGTTTCAGTATCAGTCTGATCCCTTATTCGAAAAACGCAAAAAGAATGTGAAAATTTCAGTTTTATTTATTTGTTATTTCAGTAGTTGTTATAGTTAGAATTTTCTTTGATTCATCAAAACAGAAAAATACAAAAAGATTTCTAATTTTAGTTTTAGTTTCTTTTTATTTTATTAGTTTTAAGGTTACTTGTCGTGACTTGAGATCTAAATGTGAAACCGAGATTAATTCGTAAAGTCATAATCGTTGATGAAGTGTTTGGTTAGGATATCTGAATTGAGTTAAACGTTTTATTTTGATGGATTGATAATTTTCATGTGTTTAACGTTTACTGAATGTTTGAGTTTTGAAGATAAGAGAAAATCTCGAAGTTTTATAAACTTTGTTTCAGCGACATTCGTACGAATAGAAGTACATACGCACGCAGGAATAAGTCATTCGCACGAATCAGAGGGAAATCAGATTTTGAAACAAAATCCTCATTCGCACGAATATGCACACATTCGTGCGAACCGTCATCAAAGTCGTACGAATGTACTTTACATTCGTACGAATGTACAATGGGTATATATATGTTGGACATTCGTTTGGGCTGTTCATTACTCAAAACTCATTCGGACGAACAAAGAGAATTTTACTTAAATTTTTCAAAGTGATTAAACGAGTTTTTAAGTTTTGATTTCGTGTGTAACTTTGGATTGCGAGTCTAACCATCCATATTACATAAGGTATAGCAAACGTTTAGACGTTTAATCTTAGATGTTTAAAACCGAGTATAACCCTAATCAATTGGACTTTTATTCATGTTTGTAATGGGTAATTGGGTTAGGGGGTTTGTTTAATCGGGGCATTACGAGTGTTTTGATGTAGGTTTTATGATATAAAACTGATTGTGTTGAGAATCTAGGTTTTGGAATTCAAACTGTTACGATGAACTCCGTTCGTACGAATGAAATTTCATTCGTACGAATAGGATCCTCATTCGTACGAATGACTATGTCATTCGTACGAATGTGAATATTGTTATCCGTTTGTTTTAATTGCCTCATTCGCACGGATACACATTGATTCGTGCGAATGGTAGACTACATTCGTACGGATGGACCAGAACAGAAATATTTAAACCGTTTGAATTTTAATTCTAACTGTTTTGTTTCTCGATGTTTATCTTTCTGTTTACAGGAAAATGGCTGAATCTTCATCATCTCAAAGCACTGGTCTAGTCATTGGTCCGAAGAATAACATGTGCGCTTTCCTCGACGAAACTGCATCTCACGCCACGAAGTTTGTCGGGATTATTCGATTCTTGAAGCGTTCAAGAATTTTCAAGGCGATTTCAACCGAGAAAGTGCTCTACTTTTCTCACATCTCTGATTTCTGGAACAATGCCAAGGCGGTTCGTCAAGATGGCAAGGTTCAGATTCACAGTACTGTTCTCGGGAAGGATATCATGGTTGACGAGCAAGTCATCAGAGAAGTCATTGGATTCGGGGATGAAGCAAAATTGCCAACCAATCTGAACGTGTACAAAGTCAGAGGGGCGATATTAAGAATGCACTATGATGGTGATATTAAGAAGGGGGTGATCGTAAAGTCTGGTTTCAGTGTTCAATACAAGTATCTGTGTCACGTAATACAGCACTGCTTGGGTCCCAGAAAGGCAGGACATGACGAGATGCGGGAGACTCTTCAAAGTGCACTCGTCGCACTGGCACTGAACGTTCCGTTCAATTTCTCAGCCATGGTCCTGCAGTTTATGATTGAGAACGTAGAACTCAAGAACAAGCACAAGTACTTGATGTATGCCAGATTCGTGCAAATGATCATAGATGAGAAGATTCATGACTTGCAGAAGAATGAAGACGATATCGTCAAGCTGGACGTTATGAGTGATAGTACGATGGGACGCATGCTTACATACAAGGGAAAGCCTACACCAAAGGAGAGAAGGTTGATCGGACATCTGGCAAATTCTGAATATGTCTGTCCGAAGAAACTGAAGTGGAGAAATGATGACAGTGATTCAGATAAAGAGGATCTTGTTGTGCCTCAACACCCTGATTCTGAAGAGGAGGTGGTTTCTGCTAACTCTCCACCTACTGATACTCAGATGGAGTTAAGAGATGAAGACAATACGGTTGTAAGTGCTGAGGCGACTCCTTCGGTACCGAAACGAAAAGCTAGAATGTCACTGAAGGATCTTGTCTCAGGGAGAATTTCAAAACGTCTCAAGCAAGTGAATCTTACTAATCCTGCTGCCAGCACAACTACTCAAGTTCCTACTCCTGTGATTTCTCAGTCACAGCAAAGCATCCCAATCATGACACCTGCCACAACTGTAACACCAACTGCTGGTGGATCGTCGTCGGGGCAACTATCTGAGTCTGCTCAGCTCCAGACCGTGAATGCTTTGCTATTGGAGGTTCTGGTGAAGCAGAAGAAACAGGATGATGAAATCACACGGTTGAATGAGTTAATGAAGCAAAGGGAAGCTGAGAGGGAAGCTGAGAAAGCTGAAATGCTAAGGAGGATTGCTGATCAAGATAAGTTGCTTGAGGATCAAAAGAATGAGTTGGCAATTTACAAAGATAAGATCAACTATCTGGAGGAGGCCTCAAAAGCAATACAAGAATCGATGGAAGCTGATGAGGATGGAATTTACAGAATCAAAGCACCGGCCGATGAATCTACTGAACCGGTTGGTGCAGATAGCGAACGCACGGAGTCTGGGGGAGCTGGTAAAGATCAACAGAATGAATCCCAGTACGATATTACTCCTATCTCGTTTAAAAAGTCCAATTTAACTCACATTTTGGATATGCAGGGGGTAATACAATTCAGCATTGATCATGATCTAGAAGAGGGAGAGATTATGCATAGCTTATCTAAAGAACAGATTGCAGATTTAATTGCAATGAATCCTGAAGATATTATGTCTGAGGAGTCTGCATCTGTTTCTGAAGTTAATCCTCCTACTTCTGATGCTGATGATGAAGAGATAGAGTTCGAGCAAAATGTTGATTCAACCGAACCTATCTATCAGTCAAATGATCTCCGAGATGATGCAGTTTTTGATTTAAATGATGAAGACCTTACTCGGAAGTTAAATAAAAATCCAGCAGCCAGTCAAGCGACATCAAACCCAGAAGAGGTAGATGCTATTCCTTGAAGGGGGCAAAGACTGAAGGTCCGATAATAAGCTGGGCGTACTTGGAGGATCTGAATGTTTATGCGGTGAAGCGAGAAAGAGGAATCGATTACTTCAAGCGAGTTCACGACTTGAAGACGTTGCCTTATTTTGACATGATGCAGCTGGCACGTCTTAAATTGCTCTACAGTGAACAGGATGATAGAGCAAAATGGTTGGAGAAACGATTGAGATTTGAGTTCAGGAATAAGTGGGAATACCTAAGGCCGCAATATCCGAAGATTACTTACTCCAAAGATCGGAGTACAGGAAAATCTGTGAAGCGAGTCAAGTATCAAGCGCCAAAGGTGATAGAAAAGATTCCGCTTCGAGAGATGAAGACCGGATTTTGGAGAAGCTTCAAGTGGTGGTATTATGATTACAGAACCACTGAAGCTGTCATCGTGTTAGAGCACAGAGGTGTTTGGGAAGCTGTGCGAATTTTTGATCCGATGTGGATTAGAAATCTGACAGATGATGATATCTATGCTTTGTATCTGCAACCTATATTCTGCGATGTCAAAGATATGGATCAAGCATCGCGTTTCAACAAGGTTGTGCGTGTGTGTTTTATTCACAAGATTCATGCATAAGAAGGCAGATCTAAGAAGTGTTTTGAGAAGCAGCAGATATTTTTGAAGACTGAAGACATAGAATCTAGTTCCTAGGGGGAGTTTGTAGGTGC
The DNA here is from genome assembly GCA_910822075.1 of Senecio squalidus. Lineage (NCBI taxonomy): Eukaryota > Viridiplantae > Streptophyta > Magnoliopsida > Asterales > Asteraceae > Senecio > Senecio squalidus. The sequence continues at coordinate 18,851,092 of CAJVGC010000590.1, forward strand.
ATTTATGTAGTTACTAGATTCGTATGTAATCAACGTTTATATCAGTCTTAGTATTGTTTGAATGAATATTATTATTGAGTGTTTGATTGATTATATGCTTGAACGTTTACGTTGTGTTGAATTAATCAAATACGTATTTTATGATGTTTTAAATAATATTCAGGTTCATTCGCACGGATGAGGATGACATCCGTGCGTATGAAAGACTCATTCGCACGAACGAGTATGATAAACAGTTTGTTTATGAAACTGTTACATTCGTACGAACGCGTTATGGTTCGCACGAATAGGATGTCATTCGTACGAACGAGATCACGTTCGTACGAATGAAAAGCTGGGCCTATATATACCAGCTTAGGGTTTCAGTTTCGGTAAGGTTTTTAGGTTTTCATTGGTTCGTGCCGAATTGCTGCTGGTGTGTTTCTTGTATTCCAAAGTGTTATTAACGATAAACAATCATCCGAATAGTCTTCCTTAGGTCCGATCTTATCAATATTCATTGGTTTGATCTCGTTTCCGACGGTTACATATTCGCTAGATAATCGATAGGTTATTTCCGCTAGTCTATTGATATAACGTTGACTATAAGATCCGAACAACCCCAACACAAGTCTAACGTAAACTTAAAAAAAAAATCAATTTCTTTTAGCCTAGGTAAAAAAAAACATATAAAAAGAGGCTTTACGTCATAAAGAAAAAGTATGTATTAAAATTGTTCCAAAAAAAAGTAGACAAAAGTTATTTTTTATTTCGACCCGCGGACCAATTAGAGTCGGACCCAAGCCGCGGCTCATTCGGCTTATGAGCAGTCATTGTAGTTCTCGAATGTTGTATATGTAACGTAAACTTAAAAGAAAAATCAATTTTTTTAGCCTAGGTAAAAAAGAAAATATAAAAGGGGCTTTAAGTCATAAAAAAAGGTATGTATTAAAATTGTTCAAAAAAAAGGTAAACAAAAATATTTTTTATTTTGACCACAGACTGACCCGAGCCGTGGCTCATTCGGCTTATGAGCAGTCATTGTAGTTCTCGAATGTTATATATGTAACGTAAACTTAAAAAAAAAAATCAATTTCTTTTAACCTAGGTAAAGTAAAACATATAAAAAGGGGCTTTAAGTCATAAAAAAAAATAAACAAAAATTATTTTTTATTTCGATCAGCGGACCGATTAGAGTCGGACCCGAGATAGCCGTTGACATATCCTTCTTTTATTAACCGAGATAGCCGTTGACAATGCTAAGTTGAGGAGGTCTTCTAGAGTGTCGATATCCAGGGATGGCAAGTTCCACCACTTGAGAATAAATCTCAAAAGCTCTTTAGCCGTTTGACAATGAACAAAAAGATGGTTCTCCGTTTCTTGGACTTCATTACAAAAAGATGGTTCTCCGTTTGACTCTTGTAGGGAGGTCTACCATAGAAAGATCGCCAAAGATTAATGTTTACTTTTCCAAACAAGCTAGTTGTCAATAAGTTTATGCACCAACAACTTGCATGAAGATAAACGCTAGCTATCCTCATCCTTTGTTATCATGAATTGATAATTCAATTCCATACAAATTCAGGCTCATATAGTATATCTAATATCTCTAATCTTAAGATTCCAAGTGTGGTACATCAGTAATTAGAGGTTATAAAATCCCAAACCTTTTTACCATCATTATTCAAACATAGTATATAAAAATTTCTGTAAGGATAAAACAGTTGGTAATATATAACCTTACTTAGAAACTAAATTAAAGCCTTTAGCGAATATATTATTATCATCAATCATCTTCCTCTAGATGTAGCAGCATATGCACGACCTCGCTCATGGTTGGTCTTGCATCTTTATCTTCCTCTGAACACCGTAAAGCGACTTTAATCAGATTTCCATTTTACTTGTGTCGTATTGTCCATCAACTGTAGAGTCTACAACTTCTTCGATCCAGTCATTATCTCCACCAGCTGCTATCATCTTTTCTGTCACCCAACTATCCAGCCTTCCATTTGATCCCGCTGTCTGGTCACCTGCTGGGCTCCTACCGGTTATCATCTCTAACATCACAACCCCATAGCTAAATACATCAACTTTTGAGGTTATAGGATGATTAACAAACAACCATTCTGGAGCCATGTATCCTCGTGTCCCTCTTGCTCTTGTGAACTCCGAGTTACGAGTTTCATCTCTGTCCAATAACTTAGACAACCCAAAATCTGCTACCTTTGGCTTGAAATTGCTGTCCAACAATATATTATGAGGCTTTACGTCACAATGCAAAACCCACTCTAAACATTCCTCATGTAGATAAGCTAGACCTTTTGCAGTACCAACTGCAATGTCAAACCTCTTATTCCAATCCAGCTTATTGGAATGCAAATTTTGAGCCAATGATCCATTTTCCATGTACTCATAAACCAACAGCCGGTGTTTCCTCTCAGCACAATACCCCCATATGTCTATCAAATTCATGTGGTTAAGCCTACCAAGGGTACTTATTTCTGCTAGAAGCTCAGCTTCACCTTGCTTATTACTAAACTCCTTAAGAAGTTTGACAGCTCCAACTCGATTGTCCGACAATACGCCTTTGTACACAATTCCAGCACCTCCTTTCCCTATCTCTTTGCTAAAGTTTTCGGTGGCCTTTATAAGTTCACTATAGCTAAATCTCTGGAATCCTGTAGCAGCTTGGAGGTAACCTTGTCTTGTTGTGGATGTATCTCGGGTTTTATAGAAGAAATATATAATGCAGATGGTCTCTAGTGCACCAAATGCATAGGTAAATATCACGAGGGACTTGAGTGACTCATTTTTCGGGTTCTTTTCATAAGCTCTTTCAAGTTGGATACTTTGTGTCTCGCTACAATTTAAGTTGAATTCCCGAACAACCTTAGTGTTAGTTGACAATAGGGGAATACTTTTGGGCACCTTTAGATACATGGCACCGTCTGTATTTACCTTGAAGTACCCGTTTGATAACTTAAATTTGGTGTAACAATTGTAAACCCTTTGGGTTCTATCGTAGTTGAAGTAGAATCCTTTGCAGTTACAAATGCTTGCACACACTTTCTTACACCCATCTAGTATTGTATTAGCTACATATCTCGCATCATAACCGAAGTAATCAAAATAAGGAAAGTGTACGAAATTATCCTCGTTATTTCCACATAATGTTGCATTGAATTCCGGCTTACAACCATATGACCAATCTGACTGATTGATCATCTTGTGGTTCGGTAGGCAGGAACATTTCGTATTTTGATTGGGTCTTATAGAACATGTACTATTCTCTCCACAAACTCCATGAACTTTGCAAATTTGAGGAATAGCTTGCCAAGTAACTTTCCAAACACCTATGTTCTCATCTAGAGTGTAGGCTCGGAAGTTACCATCGACGTCCACAGTCAACCTTCTGAGTGACTGATTTTCGGCATCTGATGTATTAAAGAATAAACTATCACTTGAGACAAAATGACCAGACAAATCCAGAGTTGCAGTCCTCCGGTTTGCATAGGTGCTCCTACCAGATGCCCATGCTGTTAGCAAAGGATCTGGCCAATAAACGCCTGCTACTCTAGGGCCATTATAGACAAGTCTAATAACATTATCATTGTCAAAATAAAGCTTGTAGAACCCTGAAGAGTAATTTGTCGAACTTCTTGAAGAGACAAGTGACGTATCTTTGGTGAGTTGTTGAAGTGGAAGAAGGGTATCTGTTGGTGAGCCAAAACTCTCCCAAATAGTTTGATTATTTTGATTTTGAAGATAAAGGTTTCCCGTGTTGCTCATACTCAACTGAGCAGATTCAGTTGAGTCTCTATTAGGTGTGGTCCAAATAGGCAATGGTTGATTTGCGTCGCTCAAAACTAGATTTCCAGTTTTCATTAGGGAAAGCTTTGAGCGCTTTCCATTCACCGGTACATCTCTGTTAGCCATCCAAACCACAGTATGACTTCTGTCTGAGAGAGGTTTAGTATACCATACTGAGAAGCAATAAGCATTCTCCCCAACACTATAAAATCCCGCAGTAAAAAGACCATTGGGGGAGATCAAGAAGTCATCTTTGTTCTCCACTGAGAGGGATGAACCCGTTTCTAATACAGAGGGCAGAGAACGAGAAGTAGGAGAAGAAGATAACAATGGTGTTTGAGATGATAATACAAGAAATACTAGACCAAGAACATAGAAAAGAAATGGAATCGCCATTGAGGATGAGTTTACTTCTCAAGTGTACGTGCAACCTATTTATAATCACTAATAACATCTAGTCTTCTAGAATTGTAATCACTAAAAACATATAGTCTACCCCCGTCCATGATCAATGTTGAATGACGAATGAATCTGATTCGAATGGTATCTAAGAGAAGATTTAAGTTGACAAATACATTTATTTTCATAATATTCAATAGGGTGACATAATTCTGTACATATTTTATTAATCCATTCTTTTGGACCATGTTGTATTTATATTTTCAAGTCTTTGTACAACGACTTGTGCGAATAACTTCAAATAAAATGGCTTTGACCATCCCCAGTTGGTCAGCGGATGAGCTCAAATAGATCCTCTTATTATCACCATATTCGCTAGTTGATATAATTAATATCGCATAGATATTTTTTTCTATTGATCTGTTCGGTCAGCATGTATTGACATTTGGAAGGTCTTGGGACAATGTCATATGCTGTAACTATCAATTCTGTGGCTGCTAGAACAGAAATTCTAATCTTGTTTTGGTTTACTTCAAATTCAGTCATATCATTTGTTGGAACATAATGTCTGTAGATTGTATTCATTTGAATGTGTCGTAGAGTTAGAATGTAATCAGATCGAGTTGTAAAGTCCAAAACGCATTTATGTAAGTTTCGGAGGGTAACTAACAGTTACGCGTAACTCAGTTGACGGGTCGCGTAAACTAATGAGTAACACGTGTTAGTTTGTTCATCTCAGTGATAAGCTGAAAACTTTCGGTGTGCCTGGATTCTGTCACCATAGGATTATATATATAAATAAGTATCTGAGTGTAATAGAAAAAGCGAGGAAAAGAAAAATTGAGAGAAAAACAAAAATAAAATATAATAATAAATCGCTTTTATCTAAAACTCAAAGAGTTTTTTTTTATTAATATAATTATTAAAAACTCAAAAATTCCTTGAGGCGCTTCTGGATTCTATAAGGTTGCGAAATCATAGTTTCCTTGAAGTTAGTATAAAGGTGAAGAGTTATAAATAATTATATCTAAGTAAAACTCATATCCTTGAGGCGCTCCTGGATTCTATAAGGTTGCGAAATCATAGTTTCCTTGCAGTTAGTATAAAGGGGAGAGTAGAGTCAAATAAGAATTCCATAACTCTTGGTGCTTACTTGATAAACGGCAGAGACAGAGGGAGGAATTCACGAGTCAATAAAGCTTCTTAAGCTTCAATAAAGTTTTTTTTAAAAAAACTTATATAAAGTTAATAAATAATGAAAAATGCATAAGTGCTTAAACTTAATACTATATGTATGCTTTTTCAATACTTAGAGTAGTTAATAAAATAGGAATAAGGTGACGGGTTTCCTAAATAAATACTGGAAGTTTGATGACGCTTTGAGGGAAGTTCGGATTTAGCTAAGTGTAAATATAAGTGGGATCCATATAAACAGTTGTAATCTAAATAATCGGAAGATTTTTTATATGATATCTATGTTGTATTTAAGAGGACAAATATACTAATAATCGGCTGATTCGTGTGATTCGACTTCTGCGATATGATCCTAAAAGCAAACTAATCCCTATCCAAAAAGATTTGCCCTTTTGTAGGTTGCTAAAGTAGTGTGAATAGCTTATAGTTGAAAATCACAAAAATATTTTCGGTTGTAGGTTAAGAAAACAAACAAAAATCCAAAAATTTTATTTTCTGCGTTTATTTTCTTCGTTGTCACGTATCGTTTATGGTTAAAAGGTTTTATCACGTGTTTTCTGAAAAATGAGAAATTTTATCAGTTTAAAGAACAAAAACACGTATTTGGTCAGTTTTGTCTTTGTAAGCCAGGTTTTACAAAGTTAAGGATCGGATCTTGAAGAGTTTAGCACTTCCTGGAAGTCAAGGACTCGAAGCTGATATTCATGGAGCCGCGTTGCTTAATGATGAAGATTAGCTGTCAGAAAGATTCGCAAGTTATCGGTTGCAGACTATACACCGTACAAGTCTCTATGAAGTTTAAAGGAATCAACTCTCGATTTCTCGACACCAAAAGTTCAAGAAAATTTTGAAGAATACAAGCTACATCCAAGGGGGAGTTTGTTGGAACATAATGTCTGTAGATTGTATTCATTTGAATGTGTCGTAGAGTTAGAATGTAATCAGATCGAGTTGTAAAGTCCAAAACGCATTTATGTAAGTTTCGGAGGGTAACTAACAGTTACCCTCGCGTAACTCAGTTACGGTCGCGTAACTAATGAGTTACCCGCGTAACTGAGGAGTTACGCGCGTAACTGTCTCCCAGACAGTTACGTGCGCGTAACTCTTCTAGGTTTCCGTGCTGCCTATAAATAGCAGCCTCGGGATCATAAATGCGGTTGTTGAAAGTTGTCAGAGCATTCATATCGAGATTAGTTACGTGAGCTAGGGTTTGTGAGCGTAACTAAGTGTTCTTGAGTGTTAAAGTCTTGTAATCGATTGTGTAGGTTCTATTCGTGATTGTAATCAAACACGTAAGCTTAATAGAATCAATCTTTTGATTATACCAACTGTTCTTCACCTCTTACTTATACATATTGGTTATTCCGCAATCAATAGTGTTTAGGGTTCAAAGGAGATCTCGGTTTAGGCGACCAACATCATTAGGGAATTATAAATGTAATTTCGGTGTCCCTTTAAGCCCACACTCTAGAAAATTTAAATTATGTAGAATTTTCAAGAGTAATTAGAAGTCACGAGTTTCTGCTTTTCTAAGTCGAAGAAGCTAGTTAAATGAGTTGCACCCGATAAAAACTTATGCAATCCAAATTGTACTTAACGAACTCTTGCTGATTTGCTAGGATAAACATTTTCTTTAAAAAAAACACGGACTTACTAAAAAGTTAGCTAGAGATGCATGTTTCTACTAATTAACATTTATGAAATTTGGCTGTTGGCTAATTATGTGACCTGTTATAATGTTCAAATACAATTTATCCATACTATATTAAATGAAGGAACACCCCCTGACCTTTTTCTCAAGAAACATTTCACACACTTCAGTCAAGACTTTAACCTCCGACCACTTGGAGAGGATCGACACATACGTACTTTAATTACACTCAATATTGTTAAGCAAGAGTGTATTAGTTCTATCAATCGTTTTGACTCGCTCCTGGAAGTACTGGGGTATATAGGACTAGTGTTGTAACGTTTATAGCAAATTGTTGATGTATACTAATGCAAAGTACTAGATTATAGGGATGCAACTATACAAGTAATAAAATGTCAAAAACATATTCAGTAAAAGAATAAACTGATTGTAGAAGCATAAGCTTGCTTATATTCTACCGATACTAGTCATTGCTCCGACACACAGGAAAAAATAAAAATACATAAGCAGTGTAGCACTCTTAATATCTAGCTCAAAGAATAACAGGAACAAATTAAAAAATAAATTTATAATGGCAGTTGCATTTTACGTCAAACGAGCGTTGAACTAATGTCCCTTCCCACCTGGACTAGGACCAGAGTTCTTGATGTTCCCCAAAATTTCAAAACTTGGAACACTATGTCTTTTGCCTGTAGCAGTTGAGCCTGAGTTCATACGCCCACGAGTTTCAACACTTTGTTCAGAACTTTTAATATCCCCCAGAGATTCAAAATCGAGAGACCCGTGTCCCTTTCCTCCGGGACTGGGACCTGAGTTCTTGATATCTCCAAGAGATTCAATGGCGGTAGAGTCGTGTCCCTTTCCTCCTGGACTAGGACCAGAGTTTTTGTTCTCCCCAAGAGATTCATGATTGGGGAATTCATGTCCCCTCCCACCAGGACTTGGTCCGGAAGTTTTGATCTCCCATAGATTATCAGCGTAATTGAGAGGCTTTTGATCCACGCCATTGATATGTTGAATACTATTCCCAAAATTTATTGGTCTACCCACTACATTGAAGCTTAATGAGACGAGAATCAGAAACACAACAAAAAAGAAACCGATATTTCTAGCCATATGAGTAAGTAAACCGAGATTAATCGAATTTCAAAGATTGAATATTATTTGTTGCAAATAGAACTTGCAATAGGTTGAAGTAAAGAATGAATTGATGTTGTAGAATTGGCATGAATATGGTGGAATAAATACTTACGCATGCATGCATGCAAACACCAAGTAATAATATTTGGAACACGTGGGTGAAAGAAGCACTACAACAAAATGATTGATTTTTCACGCTTTTTAAGGCATATATACGCACTTAAAAGCGCGTAGATTTAAAAAGTTCACACTTGCATATGCGCGAGGAATATTGGCGTAACAAAATTCTTCACACTTTTATGTGTGATTATTTTGATATAATTTTTCATGCTTTTAAGTGTGATGATTTTAAGATAATTTATCACACTTCTAAGTGTGAGGATTTGTGATTAATTATCACACTTTTAAGTGTGAAGAATTTGGGATAAATTTATCACATTTTTAAGTGTGAGGATTTTAGATAATTTATCACACTTCCAAGTGTGAAGATTTGTGATTTATTATCACACTTTTAAGTGTTAATATTTTTAAATTATCCACACTTTTATATGTGAGCATATTGATACAAATGCCCACGCTTTTAAATTATCCAGAAACATTATGGTTAAGGAAAACGTGGAAACTTTAAGCAAAACACAACTAGTTAGTTAATATTATTCCAGATTCCATTCCATAAGAGATTAGCCGCACACGAGTTTTCTCTTAAGTGAAGTAGGAAAAACACAAGTTCTGTCCATACTATGCAACTTATGAGGCATTATACAAAACATTTTATTGTCAAACCTAATACACGTGCCAACAAAGGAATATCCTCTAACATCTGTATAGCTTTAAAACCAATACCATAAAGATCTTTAGCTAGAGATTCTGGATTAGGAAAATTCTCATAAAACGTTATAGCTATGAAATGTGATGAAATCCACTTTAAGATATGATTGATTTTTATACACAATTACAAATGCAACGCAATGCACATGATCAAATATGAACAATATTATGAACTTTTAGAAGTTGTAAGCTAACAAGCATATTTGATGCAATAAGTTGCGCCTATGTCTGAGTTTAAGAGCCACAATTTACTACTACAAGTCCTAAGAAACTAATCATTTACCTTAATATAAGAATACTCAAAAGAGCTGCAACTTCTTTTTAATTGTTTAAGCACCATTTAATCTTCATAATAATAGTTGATTCTAATATCAACGAACATATAAGATAAGGCTTTCATCAGAATAACAATTTTATTGACTAGAATTAGGATTACCTACAACACATTTAACTTTGTAATCAAACAACTAATTAGGTCATAAACTTGAGGTTGAATATCAAATTCACATTGTTTTTCAGTACTGATTGATCGATTCAACTAAAATTAGGATTACATAGATAAACAGGATTTAGAGATTAATGAAATTGAACCTTTCTATTCACGTTAATGTGAAGATCGTCGGAGTGTTCGGTGGCAAAGACAGTTATACAACTCGGAAGGTTACCTTACGGATAGAGGAGACTCTGCGTATGACCGAGAGATCTGTGGCTGACCGGAGAATCTCGCAAATGACGGTAACGGTGCGGAAGGCCGAAAAAGGTGTGATTAGGCGGCGAAGGTGAGGTTTGGAGAGAGGGAGTGTTAGGTCCAACGATGTACCGGCGATGTGGCGGTTAACAGCGATGTGGCGACTTCCGGTGATGTTGAGGCTGCCGGTGATGTTGCGGCTGCCGGTGATGTTTCGGCTGCCGGTGATGTTTCGGCTGCCGATGATGTTGCGGCTGCCGATGATGTTGCGGCTGCCGGTGATGGTGGCGTTGTACGGTTGACCGGCGATTGTAGAGCCGGCCGGCATTCGCCCAAAGAGAGGGGATGGTAGCTTAGGGTTTTTATTTGGAATATGTGTGTGGCGCGATAAACAGGGGCCTTTATTTTTTCAGTTTTATGTTTACTTTAATTAAAAACTACCAACTCTCTCTTCACTCAAGAGAAGTCCAAAATTTTTCCTTTATTGACTTATTTTTCATTTCAGTCACAAAAGATGTAAGTCAGTAAATGGCGTTTAGGTTGTAGTGTTATGTGTATAATATGAATTAGTATTGTTAGTGCATAAAAATGTGATAGAAAATTATATTGTTCACACTTTATGATGTGATGAAAATGTATATTTTTTCTTTCATATTTAAAAGTGCGGACATTTTTCTTCACAATTATAAATGTTCTTTTTTTTTAGCTTTTCTTATCTTCACAATTATATGTGTATTAAAAGTTTACACACATAAAATTGTGAACATCATACATTTTTTGTTCACACCTTCATATACCGCGAAGAAAAAAGCGTGAATAATTAGCAATTTTGTTGTAGCGAAGATTTGAATAGGCTAATATGATGTGCAGCCGTCAGGTGTTTAAACTTGAGCGTTGAATTAGAATTCAACTGTTTGACACTTTGAAAAGTCGTTATGGTGGTTTTGTTTCCCAACAGGGGAAAAAAGCGAAGCAATATTGTATTATGCTTACTACTTTTGGTTCTGTTTCCATGAACATAACATATTAAAGTAGTAGGCCATGTTGTAATCCACTAAAGCCGTACGTATGAGCGTTGTTGGTCGTATGAATTTTATCAAATTTATAATATGACCCGTTATGTTATATTAGATTTTTATAAAAATCAAATTTCTATAAATCTTAGTTTTTTAATCCTATAAACTTCATTAAAGTTTATAACTCCTATCAAATATTATTTTTTTAATTATTTATAAAAGACTTTAATTTTATATAGATGACAATTTTATATTCCCTTCTTAATTTATAGAAGAGCATGTGTATGAATCTCACATTCTCTCTTATTTATGAACCTCACATTCTCTCTTATTTATAAACTTGCATGGATTTTACAAAATAATAGATAAACAAACACAATATGTGTCACCTCAATTTCATGTCACCATAAACGTCTCTATAAAATTCACATTCTCTCTCATCTATAAGAGCATATATAATGCAAAGTTTATAGGAAGGTTTATGCATTGTGACATGGCATATATTGTGTTTCACCGTCTATTATTTCATAAAGTACATCTAATTTTATAGATAAAAGAGAATGTGAGGTTCATGTGTATGAACTTTCATAAACCAGGAAGAATACAAAATTAGCATCTATATAAAAATTAAAGCATTTTATAAATAATTAAAGAAATAATATTTTGATAGGAGTTATAAACTTTTTGAAGTTTATAGGAGTAAATAACTAACTTTATAGAAAAATAAGGTTTATAAAAATCTGACATAGCAATGCTATGGACTTGATTTAATAGACATTGCGTGTTAAAAAATTACTTGTGTCTATCAAGGATTAAACTCTTATTTTCTAAAACAAATAAACTGTAATAACTACACTTTTTTAAAATTAATTGTATTCTTGTATATTGGACATTTATTGTAGGGTGAAAAAAGTTAATACAGTGTAAAATGACTATGAATTAAATGGATAAAAAAGAACATCTATATCGAATAGACAAATAAAAGAAAGTGTGTTAGTCCCTTAGATCTCTCATATCACATTTTTTTAACTTAGATTCGAACCTTATAAATACGTGGAAAATCAAATACAAAATGTATAGGTGATGAATCGAGCAATAAACGAAACAAACGAGCAAATATTAAGCTTTTGGTATATTGATGATAAAGAATAATTTATTTTAATCACTTAAGCTCACATCAAAATGTCTTCTCTCAACATTTAAAACCTTTTCTTTTCAATGGATTTTCTCTCTCTAACCTCAAAAAGGTTAACTTACAAATGAAGCAAAGATCCTTATTTATAGGAGCAGCGACTAACCGACCTAGTAGTGTCGGACTAACCGAGTTACTAGTGACATACTATCGGGCTCTACAATATAGTGTCAAACTCTTAGGATCGACACTATCAAAATACTTACAAACAAAGCATAAATTCTAAACAAGTTAATTGACATTACGCTCATGTACCAACAAAGTGATTGGTGAAAAATTTGTCCGTCGGCGTTCATTGTAAATGAAAGCGTAACGAAATTTGAACATAAGATCTGGTAACTTATATGACAACAAACCCACTAAATGGCCACTGTAAAAGACCATGTTTTGTGGCTCAAGTTTGTGATTCAATAACGTACAGTATTTTAAAAAAACAATTAACAAACAAAATATATCAAACAAAAGAAAAACATCACTTGACCGAGGAGCTAGTTAAAGTTAGCTAGTTAAGTAAGCACTTTTCCTCAAGAATTTTCAATTTGATAATTCGTTGCTCAAAATAAAATGGAGCAATAACATTCGGCACATTCTCCTCAACTTTGTTTTAATATGTGTCTTACATTTAAACTGGTTAAATATGGATCTCGAAACTAAAGGGAAATCTTGATTAGCAAAACTAACTTGAGTGTACACTACAAAATAAATGACTTTTAATGACTGAAAAAAAGTGTCAAAAAAAGTCTAAATTAAGTCACTAAAGCCATTTTGCTCTACTCCTACTGAAGAAAAAACAGTCACTAATGGAGCCATCACTAAAAGTCTATTTTCACTCAATATTTCAGTCACAAAAGGTACGCAAGATTTAATGACTGACTGTTCAGTCATTGTTGGGTCTTTAGAAAATTTTAAATTTATGGGTAGTGACTAAATCTTCAGTCACAAAAAGTAAAAAATAAAAACAAAAAAAAAATTATTTAATTAATAATAATATTTAAAATAGATTAAATGTTACAATTTATACAAAAAGTAACTTTATCGACTAATAGACTCTTAAGAACATAAAAGAACAATCGTCTATCTTCATGCTCTACCGCCCATCTTCACTTGAATAGGTCTGCTTCAATCTCTGGTAAACACAAAAATATAATCTTACGAATGAGTTAATTCATGCTATGCGTAACCTCTAACTGGTTAAAGACGTAAAATCAAAGAAGAATTAGCTACGGGTTGAAAGATGCCCAAAGTTTAACTTTAATGGATAAACCCCAAAATCAATTTTATAAAAAGAAAGAAAAAAGAAAACAGATCGACAGACATACTAATTAGTAATTAACATATAATAAGTTGGGAGTAAAAGTGGTTTAGGTCGACCCCAGTCATCCTCAACAAAATTATTTGTCTTGACATGTTACGTTTACCACACAATTGCAACTTACCCTGACACAACTGCCACAATTGTTTCAAAATTATGCTATCTTTCAATCGGAAGAAATCAAATAAAATTATAAAACACAAGACTAAAACATAATTAACCTTGTTTTGGAACGGGATTAGATAGTATTTCTCTGATGCTCTGTTCCAATGATACATCAACTTTCAAAATGTTCCGATCTTTAGCTTTCTACATCAGAAAGTGGCAAATTAAAGAAGCCCAAAGGATGCAAATTTTAACAACAACATGGGTGGTTCCGTGATATTAATCTGTAAATTCATTGAACTTACTTGATACCTTGTACCTCTGTTTTTTCATGCTTATGATCCTTTTAAAAACTGAAACACCAAACAAAAGAACCCATTAAAAATTAATTATCGTCTATGTTCTTGAATTGCAGAGATTTTGTAATGTCTAGGATACATCAACAAACCAATATAAGATCTCCTAATGTATTGCAAAAAGAAATGTGAAATATATATATATATATATATAAGGTACGAAAAAGTGAATTCTAACCCGTAACAGGGGCTAGTAGTCAGATTTCACGAAGATCGTCATGTGATACACATAATGTGGGTTGTAACCACATCTCAGACCTGCTAAGAAATGTATATATAAATGTAAAATATAAACCAAAAGATTATTTTAGTTAACTAGAAAATCATTAGAGCAAAGCCATGATAGGCGGGTTGGATAACAGGTCAAGAGATCAGAGTCAGAAATGGTATTATTATTGGGCTGGATGAACGTATTCAAACCTTTTAAACTGATTGCAAATCAGTGTGAATGTGATCCCACAAAGTAAAACCTTACCTTTTAAGTAAGCCGTTCTAGTATATATAACAATGAGCAATGAAAAAGAAGAGGATAAGGTATGTTACCGCACTTTTCTATAAGACGATGTTCGATAATTTACAAACCATAAAAAAAAAGATAACTAACCATTTTTTGTATCGCCAACTACAAAATAAGATAAATCGTAGGGAGGACAAAGAATAGTATACCTGCTAAACCATTAATCTATGATGATAACCAACCACATCATTCTTTTGTGTAAATGAAGTCCATCTGAAACAATAAACATGTAGATAGAATGTTATCATAAATATGAGCAACACAAATAACTTACCATTTAGTGTCCGACTAAGGTCTCTAAACTAGACAACTAGTTGAATTTTGTTATCCAAGAGTTCACATCAGTTTTTATTCACCTATATATCGGTATTAACCAAATCATGAGATTGCAAATGTATTTAAATTACCTAATAAAAATCGGGATGAGTTCTTGACTAGTTTGGACTTTGGAGTGACCAGTGAGAGAGGCAGAGCGTACAATGAATATGTTGTACCATGCTCGTGTTTAGCAGCTGGAGCCTTCTAAGCCAAAAGTTCTTGCAGTTCAATGGAATACTTTAGATAAATTCAAAGATGTTAAACAACCTAATGAATAGACAATACACATTACATACCAGAATTGTGATCTTTACTTCCACAAAGATGATGGTTTTCCATTTGAACAATAAGTATGCACTACTTTAATCATTATCAACCTGAAATACCTTTAGAATTAGAGAAGTATCACCATGTAAGCAAACACAATTGTATATTTAAACATTAATAAACCGTAGTAAATGAATTTGATGCATTTACTATATTACCTGTATTTTAAACCACAAACCGAACCATTGTCACAAGATTTTCTTTCGTTTTCCATTTCCTCCTCTTGCTCTATTGTCTTTTCCATCACTTCAACCTATTCTCTTTCCTTCATTTCCCCTTCACATGATGGTGGATCACCATTATTCTTTTGTCTCTACAATATGAACACAAAAACACATGTAATAGATGTATTACGAGTAATTTCATTTAATCCGGATTTAGCATAACTACAAAGTCTAGTCAAACACTAAACAAATTTAGTTTTCGGCAATCATAAACGAAACAACGATATGTAAACATTATAATTTCAATCGAAAAGGAACATTTTTATCATAATAATATAACTGATTATCAACTAGTAGAATCAGTGATTTCATATCAATTCACAAAATTTCCTTTGAATCAGAATTAAAAATCAAAGCAATCTGACCTAATAATCATTAAAATGATATGAAGTTGATAACAGAGTGCATATCATAAATCAATCTCATCAAAGCATACCTTTGAATCAAAATTAAACATCAAAGCAAAGTGACCTAATAATCACTATCACAAATCAATTTTATTGAACCATACCTTTATTTGGGAGACTTGAAACCAAAATCGGCGATGGTGGAGGATGATCGGAGACGGTACGACGGTGTGGTGATGATGGTGGTGACGGTGCAGATGCCGGTAACGGTGACGGTGCGGATGTCGGTGACGGTGCGGATGTCGGTGACGGTGCCGGTGCGGGTGCCGGTGACTGTGACGGTTCGGATGACGGTGAAGGCTCCGATGGTGTAGTCGCCGGAGAGAGTTAGGGTTTCATATCCAAAGTGTTCAACGAGACTGGGGTTCGAGTGTGCAAAATGAATTTGCCCATTCTTATTTTATTATTAATTAATTTTTAAAACATTTTGTATATACTTTTAATGACTGATTTTTATTTAGTGAGAAATAGTTTAAGTCACTAATTGGCATTTAGTTTGTAGTGGTATGACCATCTTGCCATAGGCAAAACGTAACTTGAAATACACAATTTTACTGCTATAAACAAATAAAATGAAATTATTTGATAAATCAAAGAATAGTAAAACAAACTTTAAAAATGAAACAAAAAACTCCTATCCCCTTTAATGTATAATAGTCTTATTTCTAACAGCATTTCTACACAACAAACATTTTCTTCTTATACTTTCTCCTAGCATATCTGGCCAGAGTTTCGTTGGTCAGTTAGTGTCTCTCTCTCTGACTTGGGCCTGAGTTCTTCAGATTCCACAACTTCTTGTAAATTATAACGGAATGTCTTTTGGCTCCCAACCATGGGCTGGAGGTGGTGTCTTTCCGCTACTCTCGTCGATGCTAAAACCACCACCCTTGCCTCCATGATTAAAACCCGAGTTCAAGATATTCCCAAGAGTGTCAGCATTATTGGGTAACTCATGCCCTTTTCCTCCTGCACTTGGACCCGAGTTCTTAATGTTCCCAAGTGATTCAGCATCAGAAAATCCATGTCCCTTTCCACCTGGACTTGGACCGGAGATTTTGATATCTCCAAAAATATTATCATCGGTGAAGGTGTGTCCCTTTCCACCCGGACTAGGACCTGAGTTCTTGATATTCCCAAGAGAATCAGCTGTTGGAAACTTATGTCCCTCTCCTCCTGCACTTGGACCGGAGTTCTTAATATTCCCAAGTGATTCAGCATCAGAAAATTCATGTCCCTTTCCACCTGGGCTTGGACCGGAGTTTTTGATATCTCCAAGAATATTATCATCGGTCAAGGCGTGTCCCTTTCCACCCGGACTAGGACCAGAGTTCTTGATATTCCCAAAAGAATCAGCAGTTGGAAACTTATGTCCCTCTCCCCCTGCACTTGGACCGGAGTTCTTAATATTCCCAAGTGATTCAGCATCAGAAAATTCATGTCCCTTTCCACCAGGACTTGGACCGGAGTTTTTGATATCTCCAAGAATATTATCATCGATCAAGGCGTGTCCCTTTCCGCCCGGACTAGGACCTGAGTTCTTGATATGCCCAAAAGAATCAGCAGTTGGAAACTTATGTCCCTCTCCTCCCGAGCTTGGACCTCCACCAATTTTCATAGTCGCAAGACTAAGTACATCCATTGTATTTCTAACCTCATTATCCAAATAGCCAATATATTTGGTTACTTTGATTGGTCGAGCCAGTGAGTTTAGGCTTAATGAGGTGAGAAGCAGAAGAACATTGGTGATAAAATAGTAGCTTCGAGACATTACTAAGTTAATTTGAATTGACAATCAATGTAAGATGGAAAACAATTCTAAGTTTAAGATTAAAGATTAAGTTTTGATTGATATGAAACTTAGGAGAATTGAAAGAAGAAGTGTGTTTTATATAAGTGGAAACAAGGTGATGGTATTTATAATCCTATGCATGCATGCAAAAGTGATAAGAGACCTGGTCAAAATTTATATTTAGAACACGAGGGTGAATAAATATTTGAATTAGATATTGTAAGGTAGAAGCCGCCGATGTACATTGAGAGAAGAACTTTCAACTGTGTGACCGTTTTATGAGACATAGGTTAAGGAAAAAGAGTACACACATTATATTATCTCTTTGTACATCAAGAAATCAAACAGTTAGGAGAATATGTAATTGTTTTACAGGTTAGCCAAAAAAATTTCCAATGATGTGAAGTTCTAAAAAGTCGGCCTCGGACCTACTGCCCAAACACACAAGTAAAACGAGACCACTTAGCTTATTCATCCATGTTGCATGGGGAGTTATAAGCACATGTTTACCCAGTCATTAGTTAGTCACATGTTTCCTAGTTTATAGGGACATTAGCACAAGCTTTGGATTAGTTACTAAAGACTACATATTAAAAAAATAGAAAAAAAAAGGGTAATTTGGAAGGTACTCTGACCTCCGTACATATTTCAATGTATGCGTCCGCTTCACTCGCAAGGAGCATCAACGCCGGATAAAACACCTGTTCACAAATCAAACACATATGTTGGGGCCCGGATTCGAACCTCTGATATTTTCTGTCATACATGTGGGGTCTGGATGTTTGTTGTGACGGTACGACCTAGCTTATAATTTGAAATGCATTTTTTATTCAGAAAATAAAGAAGAAAATTGTTTTAATTTTATTGTTTCTTTAGTTATTTATTTTTTAGTTATTCTTGAAGGATTGTCTTTTTCTCCACCTTTTTTGAACGATCGAATTTTAATTTAGAAAGCTACCAAGAAGTTAGAAAATATAATGATGTAAATAAATCCAAAAAACATCGTGAAACAAGAACACCCCTAAAAGGAAATTACAACCTAAAATACCCCGAAAACCAAGACTTCCGGTTCACCCAAAAAAGCCCTTACAACAAAATACATTATCATAGTTACTTTCTTCTAGAGCTTGGACCTCAGCCATCGTTAATAGTTGCAACGAAATACATTATATATCTTACGTTCATTTCTCTCTCTACTTTAGAACTTACTAAAGTATAAAGTATATAACCTGCCAACGTTTTCAGTTAATAACTAATTTAATATATAAATTTCAGTTACTTCGAGCCCGTGAACGAAACCTGTTTTTACCATAAGCTTTTAATAATATGGTCGTTATTTGTGATCATAACGTGCGGCTATCTCTACTATAGAAAGAAAGATCAAATTCAGTAGCAAATACTAGAAAAAGGGCTTTCTACATATGCATCGTAAAACTTCGTAGAAGTTGAAATATAAAGAAATAGTAAATGATCTACTTGATAGGTATATTTAATATTGATTATTTCTTTCTAGACCGTTAATTGTTGTTATTAGTTATTCAATGGTAGTTTAACAACATCCATGTCTACTAATGGGTTAGGTATATTGTCTTTTTGAGGCCACTAATTGGACATCTTTGAATCGATTGTTGCAAGTGGAATCAGTCAAGTCAATTCAAATCAGTTATTTGCTTTATTTCTGTTGTTGGTCACTTGGTCAGGAATGACAAAAAGTTAGAAAAAACCAGATTGCCCCTTGTTTTTGGTCTTACGAATGAATTCGCATTTTCAATTTTGTTCGTATACTAAAAAAATGGCTGTTTTTAGCGAGGAATCTATGGAAATAACTTCTCATGTTTTGATATGAACGTTGAACCAACAATAGGAAAGATCCCATAAGCATAGTTTAGTGAGTATTTGAGATTTTTCAAACCTTACGGGTTCGATTCTTACTTGTTTCAATTTATTAGATATCTGAACGTTTCGAAAATGTGTCTTTAAAATAATAAAAGGGTATAAATGTATCAACAGGGCTACTAATATTGCTAACTCCCTATTACTTCATTTTAAATGAAATGAAGAGAGAATAAAGGTTTTAAAAGATTAAAGCCATGGACTTAATCCCTTCTCTTAACTTGATACAATTACTAGGCTCCCTTTAGAAACTTGAAGTTCTTCGCAATAATATGAGAGTGTTTAACACAATCGTCCACCTAATATTGAGAAGGGACAAACTTAGGTAGAGTGTAAGCGGTTTTGAAAATGTTTAACACGATTCAGAATACATATCCTTCTTTAAATTATCGGCTTCTTAAACACAACTAGTTTCCAACATAAACTACATACAACAACATAATGTTATCAACACCTGAAACACACCTAAGTGGCTAGCATATCGCTTGCTTCATTATGTAGTAGAAAAAGATTGGTTATCTAAAACATGAATTAAAACATTTTTTAGTTCTATACTGTCATTAATTAAATAAATTATTACATGTACCATCATGAAGAGTAATATTATATATTTGAATCAAGTCGAATAATATGCCAAAGAAACATAGTGGTTCAGAATTACAACATTATTATCCCCTTCCTGTTTTTGTTCCATCATTCACACATAATGCAAACAATGAATAGGACAGATCCAACCCACTGTCTTAGCTTCTTCCCATTTACCTTGTCTTTTACATAACAATTGTCATATTCTATACCATATCAATCTTATCACAAATTTATAATAAGTTTTGGGTTAGAAACTAAAACCAGTTTTTGTTATGGGTTAAGTTTAGGTGGTGTTTGTTTTGGCTTATTAAACGGACTTATTAGTTTATGTAATTTTTTATAAGCTCATTTTTTTTCTGGCTTATGACCTTATTTAATGTCATAAGCACAACTTGATAAACTCATAAGCCGAGAAAGTTGTCATGTGAGCTTATGATAAGCTCGTAAGCCGATTATATAGAACGAAACAAACACCTAAGATAATCTAAATTTAAAAAATTTATAAGCTCTTTATTATCCGTTTATTATCTATTTGTACTTATAACTTACTTAAGACTATCAAACCAGTGACCCTCCCGTTGCTGACTGAATTCACTCGACTCTTTTTTACGTCTTATCCTTGTGTCCAAACACACCTCCCGCTACATTCAGTTTCATCCACCCCTAAATCGAGTGAAAACTCGACCGAAACGGTCTCCAAAAAGGTTATGAAAACATTGGATAGAATCGATGATCAATTTACAAACAATTTCATTGATAACAAAGTAAACGATACACCAAAAACAATTAATAAGTTGTTCGTAGTTTATATAGATAAAAAGTAAGGCAGATCTAGTATTTCCTACTAAATAGCATAAAACATTACAAACAAACAACAAATTCAGAATTCCAAACAGAAACTTAAACAATATCATTTCCGGTTACTAAAATTCATCTTCTCATAATACCGAATCGAGAGAAGAGACAGCGAAAGCTGCACCTCATCTTTTCCCCATCGAGTTTTCGCAGCGGTTGCAGTTGTTGGTTTAGCCGGCACAATTGCGCGTGGCGGTGGTAAACACGGCCACGCGCTCGCAACCGCTGGAGTAGAAGAGGAAGAAGAAGAAGGTTTTGATAAAGGCCATAGATATTGAGAATGAAGTCGGCGAAAACCACCGAGTGCGAGAACAACCGATCTAAGCTGGTTGTTCCCGCACCCGACGTTCGCCCAATGTTTGGTACAAATCAGCTCCCATAACCGCTCATCTTGGGCTGTCCTATTCCACTGCTTGCTCACACATCCCGACGCGCCTAAAGTCCGCGCGTCGACATGTTTTAGAATCTCATATAGCAAATTCTCATC
Organism: Senecio squalidus; assembly: GCA_910822075.1. Taxonomy (NCBI): domain Eukaryota; kingdom Viridiplantae; phylum Streptophyta; class Magnoliopsida; order Asterales; family Asteraceae; genus Senecio; species Senecio squalidus. Next base: position 18,872,167 of record CAJVGC010000590.1, read on the forward strand.
TAATAACACACCAGTATCCGTCTCCGTAATCGTTTCCGTAGAAACCGGATCTTCGTTGGTTATCTTTTTCATCTTCTTACAATCAGTTTCAGTTTCGAGGTCGTTGCGGATTCCGTTAATTAAATTAACGGAATCCGAGATTGATCTCTTCATAGATGTTAAATTAATTTTGGGGATTTTGAAGAGGAAAGTAACCTAAAGGAAAGGAAAGGAAAGGGTATGGGTATTATCTATTGATTCACCTGCCTTTTGATAGTGGACCAAGTTAAGAAATGAATGAATGCGGTTTTGTGAAAATTACTATTGTGTCCTTTTTTGTATTTAATACTGCCAATGTGGGATTTTGTTTGTACATGGCCACTGCCAGCCTGATACATTATTATCCCTCGGACTCGTGAAATATTCAAGCCATATATTATAGATAAGGTAATATAGATTTGAAATCTATTTTCAACATATATTAACCAAAAAATAAACTCTTATGAAGGTCTGTCCACTTGTTTAAAATCAGACCCAAACCGGTGACTGAAAATCGTCTAGAGGAAAGGATCGGTTTCACAACCGGTCGTTTCGATGGTATTGATGACGGTCTTGAACGGACCAGTCAATTCGTGTGTAAGGTTTAATGGTTTAAAGAACTATACATTTATTGTGAATTAGATGTGTTAGGTTTTTCCTATTCTCGACGTTTTTAACTTGGCCTAGTTTGCTTGTGATTATTCCAACGGTTTATGTAACTCTACATGTAAATAAAAGGAAATGCATACCTTATTCCCAATTTTGTTCCGTGTTTAACTTACTATAAAAGTGATATACTCACAATAATATTTTCCCATTCACAACAATATTATGTTATTTGACTTTTTGTCCTAAAAATATTCCAACGGTTTATACCATACATGTAAATAAAAATATTTTAAAGACAAAAGGCTCAAATTACTTATTATTGTTGTGTATGGCTATGTTGTTGTATGTATATCATACATAAATTCAAATACGCTTCTTCAAAATAAAATTTTGGTCATAGGTCATCTAGCACAAACAAACGTTGGAACCGTTACCCATTAGAGCTTTTAGAGAAGACGAGAACATTTCTTTCCTAAACATCTGCATTCATAGAAGAAAATAAAAGTCCATTCTTTCATAGTTTTCTCATGGAGTGGGTGGTTTATCTGAAAATATTATTATTTGGTTTAGAAAAAAATGTCTTTAAACAAAAATTGATTAAAAAAAAAAATACAATTAATGTATTATTTTTTATTATATTACTCATTTTGTACATGCACTAACGATATTGGTTACATTAGAAATTTGATAAATTAAAAATATTTAAAAGTAATATAGAAAGTTACTATATTTTAATTATTTATATCTAAAAATAAAATAATAATTTTTGTTAAAATACCTTTAAATAGATCGACTTTTTTTTTTTTAAGAAATTGAGTATTTATTTATAGAAAAAATATATTATCAGTTACTCGTAAAATTTTGTTGCACTGAATAAGCAAATAAAAAATTATGTATTGTTTATTTGTTGAGATTCACACCAATAGTATTCATCTATTCAATAAAACGGACCTTTTATGAATGACTGATATGGATAAATATGACATTTGTACCGGGCTTTTAATATTGGGCCAAAGTTTTTCGTTTGGTATAAATAGGGTTAGAACTTAGAAGCACCATGTTGTTGATGGAGACTAGAAGTTGGAATTTTATTTCGAGGCTTTTATTTTTTTAAAGACTCAAGTCTTTTGAAAGAGTTTTTGATTTAAGGCTTTTATTCAAAATTAAAAGTTTAAAGTTCTTCACAACCAAACGAATCTTCTATTTTATTTTTAAATTTAAAAACTTAAAACCCCGAAAATCACTTTAAAAGCCCCTCTCAAACTTACCCTAGTCGTATCCAATTGAATCCTCAAATTATAAAAGTGTCAAAATCTTCTCTATGAATTCAATGATAATATTTTAATAATAAAATAAATTTAAACATATAATAATATGGGTTGTGGTTACCACAATTATTTTTACAATACTAATACATTTTATAAATAACAAACATAGCAAGATTCTGTGTTTGTTGACACTATATGATAATAGTAAACAAGAAAGACACTAAGCTAAAATGACTTAAATTACAACTTCAGATTACAATTGTGAACATTTTAACATTTCAAGAAGGAACAGGTGTCCTGATTTATGGTACTCTATAATGGGTTATAATAATGGGTGAATTTGACATAAATAGATGGAGTTGTAGGTTGAGCTGAAACTTAAGTTAAAATTGAAGCTTGAGCTTATTAACGGAGTTGGAGCTCATACATAAGAATGAAAATCTTGTTTGGTAAGTAGTTGGATCTTAAGTTTATATGTGTAAAAAGACATAGTAAATATTATATTTAAATAAATATGAGATAATTATACTTATTAAAAGTTTAAGCCTTTTTGAAAAACTTCTTTTAGAAGCTTATATTTTAGGGACTTATATGAGCTTATTTTTTTCATATGCCATTTAAAACAAATCATACCAAACAAAAATTATGCATAAAAATATAAGTTTAAGCCTTTTCGTAAATTACTAACCAAACATGCCATATGAGAGATAAACTTAAGGTAAAAAAAAATCAAATCCTTTTGTAAATTTAATCATTGTGGTAATTTATTTATGATACATTCTAAAATGAGATTATTATTATGCAATCACTTTGTAGAGAGTTAACAGCTAGCTTTCGAATTTCCTATAGGTCAGTCAAAGATCTATTAGTTCTAAGTGACTTTTAGTAATTGGAATTACAAAGCAATTTTTCTAGCTTTATTAACCAAAATGTTAATTTCGGTAGATTAACTTGACTTTTTGGTACTTTTGAACCAATATAACACAATATCTAGAACTGAGCCCCAAACAATGTTATCATGTCCTTGTGTCACACACCAATGAGTGAATTCGGACCCGAGCTTGTTATCGTTTTACCAATCAAATTCCTCATTCATCGAGTCAAGCGAGCATTTATTGGGGACGGACATATACTATATGAAACTTTAGCCAGAAACCTCTAATTTATGGTAAAATAGATAATGATATTTTTGTTAATTTATGGTATAATATTCAGATTGAAAAGGAGGATTGATAAACATTTATAAAGGTTTTTCTAAACCCATGCCAAATGGGGGGGTATGAATGTATTTATTGATAAATAGACCCACTATTCATTTCTCACTCTTGGCTCTCTCTTATATATTTCTAATTTATTTATTTTTATTTACCTTTTATTATAGTTTAACATATAATATTGAGTTAATTCCATAATTGGTCCCTGTGTTTGTTCTAAAACAACGGATCCAGTCCCTGGGTCATAATTCGTTCGGGTCCAGTCCCTGGAGCTTATATTTGGCTACAAGAATAGTCCCTCCGTCACATAAAATGACTGAACTACCCTTATCTTTTAATTTTCTTCCCTTTTTTTCTCTTATTTCATTACTTTATTTTATTGTCTCCACGTGTCACAATATGATTGGTTATTCTCTAATTATTCCATTACAAGACAAAATCCTGTGTCGGTTTCCATCTCTCCAGATCTACGATTACACAAAATTCAGATTTTTGATTTCGATTCAATTCAATCCAAATTATTCTCCCCTAAAATCACTCACCTATGTCAGATTCTCACAATCAATTTTCCCTAATTTCTTCAATCAATTACTCAACTTTCCCCTAATTTCTTCAATCAATTACTCACCTTGGGATTCTCACAATCAAATTCCCCAAATTATTCTCCCCTAAAATCACTCACCTTTGAAACTACCCTCGGTGCAGGTTTCTGAAAACCAACAACGAAAACAAAAGTATATTAGATATCATAAAACAACAGCTGATTTCATGACTTTATTAAATATCATAATACAGAAGCGAAACACAAATCCAAGATTGAAGTAATTTGGAAAAAGTTATTGTTTGCAAGAAATTGTGAACTTACCTCTGCAGGACTGACGGTCTTTGGTGACCGGCGGTCTAATGTTGGTTTCGAGGGAACAGTTCGAGGGGATCGCTCAATTGACGATCTGACATTTGGTAACGGAGATGGGGAATCAGTCTCCGATTTAGCGTTCTGATTAGTGGAAGTAGTATCGGCGAATGAAGTAGAGTCAGTTTCGTCTAAATCAGCTGGTGGTTTAGTGAGAGATGATTGTGGAGGTGGTGGTGGTTCGTTGACTTCAACGGCGGCGATGAGGTGGTGGCCGGACATTGTCGCCGGAGGAGTGGGAGTGAGGAGAGATTTGTTTTTATTTTGGATTAAATGGATTTTAGATTTGTTTTTATTTTGGATTAAATAGATTTTAGATTTGTTTTTATTTTGAATTGTAGGTTTTTTTATTCAATATTTATTTATTAAGGGTATTTTAGTCATTTTAAGTGACAAAGGGACCAAACGTGTAATCAAAGATAGGCTCCAAGGACTGGACCCGAACGAATTATGACCCAGGGACTGGACCCGTTGTTTTGGAACAAACACATGGACCAATTATGTAATTAACTCTATAATATTAACTAGAAGATACCCGTGCGTTGCACGGGTTCGCCGTCCTGTATTTGTTCATATTTCATAGCGTGCTGATATTGATAACGATAGTAGTAGTGGTTGCAACGGGTGTTGAGAATATATAATAGTTACATAAGCTGAGTTGTTGTTACAAAAGCACGGTTTATGAAACCCGTTAGAAGTGTCTGCAGCTAGTTTTACAAAATTACGACTTATGAAGTTCGTTGGGCTGCCTGCAGTTGTTGTTGATTGTCTACTCGGGGAATCGTCCTCATTGAACTTGGGTAATCTCCGAACATTATAGGATCAAGAAACCTGTCATTTTATGCAAATATATATGATATATTATGCTCTACAATAATACTGATATGAAAAGTTTAGACTGACTTTCTATGTTAAAAAATTATACCATCCTAACTGGAAATCTTGTACTCGTTGGGTTGCTTCAATGTCCTCTGTTTTCTTTGTACCCAACACGTACCACATGACATCAAATGTGACTCTTATGCGTCCATTCTACTTTGACTACATTAACAACAAAAAGATGACACATTTAAAAAAACCGAAAAAGAAGAGACAAAATCTGTTACCTTTTATAGATATCAAAGGCGGTTGCATGCGAAAGAAGAGCATTATGACCAATAATGTAAGGTTCGGTGGCCGAGTTTCCTGCTCTACAAAACAATCTAAGAAGTATCGAGCAACGCCCTGGTGGCGTTGGATACACACAGCTGCCCTACTTTGTCTACTACACCTGCAGTCGACGACATCCGCTTTTAGGCAGGAATGTAATGGTGCATCCATACACCTGTCTACACCTCTATTCCACCAGAATTTAAGGAGTTTTGAGTAAGGTTAAAAAATCGACACAAAAGCTAGTTTTTAAATAGAAGTGGCAAAACGGGCAAGTCAATTTAAAGTTATAAATAAAGTGATCCAAGTGAGGCATTTAAAGTACCAGTTTTGGGTAAATATTGACCCATTTGAGAAAAAATATATACCCCAAATCGACCCACTCATAACTAAATGGGTTTAAATTGCCACATGTAATTTAAAATAAACAAACATGTGCGGGCCTTATGATCTTTGTGTCGGGATCATCAAGTGACTCTCGCCAGTGTGACAGATAACCAGCCAACAAAGAATCTTCACCCTCTCCGTAGAACTTAATAACCTGATTAATTACAAACAAACCACAGTGATAAATCGTTAACAAAAGAAGCAAACCTATATGACTATCCTATAAAGAAAAGAATAAACCGAAATAAACTAAATACTAAATAGTCTTACCTTCACGTCCTATAGGAGAGTTGAGTCTTCTTGAATGTGACAATGTAGATAGATAAGTCAAGCGATTCAACACCTACAGGATTAATAAAGTAAATATATAAAAATAAAATAAAAAGAGTAACCCATATCTATTTAAACGGATTTGATGTCGCAATAAGAATATTAAGAACTAAATAACGATACCTGTGAAACACCAGCCCTTGTTCCAAGCCAACTTGCTCGTTTGTTAATCTTAAAACAATACTTTTCTAGGGGTTGTATCGATGTAAACATCCCTCCGTTCTGGACGGTATACGGTATACGGCATTGTCATCAACTTTCCTGAGAGATTTCCGATCTTCAGATGACTCCTTGCTGATAAGAACAACAACTCAAATATCAAATTTCTGTAAGTGACAAAAGGTGACAAAATGGGCGGATCGGATAATGAGTAAACCAGATTTGGGTCAAATCAGGTATTATGTTTATAAGTGTAGGCCAAAATGAGTAGCTTTGACCCCGACTTAACAGATAATCAATTTTTAACCCCACTGCATCTCTTCTTCTTATACAAAGAAAAAGAAAAAAAACGTTTGATTATCATTTTAAAAGCCGATCCTCTTTCTATTTCACAAACCAAAAAAGTAAAACATACCAGTAATATGCACGGTATTTCCTTCCATCTTTTTCCTCTTCTTTGCAGGCTCAACCGTAACTTGCTTGTGTTGAACATTACTATCATCTGCTACGATAGTTTTCAAGGCTTCCTCTGCTGTTACGGTGCTCCGGGTTTTTGTAGTTTCGTCCCCTTTCGAGTCTATAAAAGAAAGATATAAAATTCAGTAAAATGATTGATTTTGAAAAGAAAAAAAAATGTCGTCTTAGTTGGGTTGCATACACATCTTAATCACAATTGACTCCACCGCTAATGTTGGTGTCTAATATTCGCCTAATTGAATCCCTAGGTATATTGTTAGGTACAAAGTCGTATGCAAGTCTACCAGTAGCTCCACATACGCATTTTGTTTTTGATATAATTTGCTTTTTTATACCTAATCAACAATTCCGTTAATACAATGAAACAATTTTATCTAACTGTCAAAACGCTTACAATTGTTGCAAAATCGCACAGAAATATCTTACAGTTGTTGCAAAAACTTCGGAAACAGCATTTGGTGAAAACAGCTTCGTTCATTACTTGTTTACACAAAGGACAGCAAAATTCTTGTGGCAGTTTAGTGATATGCCGAGCCCCGTTTTCAGCAATGAGTAACGGTAATGCTGGCAACAAAGCTCTCGTTTCTTCAGGTTTTCCAGCAGCTATGTTTGTAAGACTCCAAGCCGCCTCAAGCAACTGAATTTTATAGACCCAAAAGTTGAAGTTAAACCTTAAACAAAAAATACATGTATACTATTTATTTATTGTATCTGAGCTAAATAAAAAAAAAGGGTAAAATATGAAAAAAAAATTATAACGTTACAAATTTACCTGTTCATCTTGTGAGCCAAATGAATGATATTCTGCAAGCAAAATTATTGCTCCGGAATTTATGGCAGTTTCAATAGGCGGATATTCGGATCTAGACAATAAACGCCTTAGTCCGCGAAGAGCGTTCACTTTCTTTTGAACGGCACCTTTTCCCCTAACAGTAAACAAATAGAATAAAAGTCGGATCCAATTAATATATTGAACTCGGTAAATTTTAATAACAATTATGATGAATTGACTTACTGAAAGGCGATTGCAAGTTTGAGTTCTTCGACAGCTGAAGAAGTTTAAGTCTCTAGACATCATACCATTTCTATCACACACACTTTCACACACTCTAACTCTGTGTTTTGTTCAAATATTTTTTTTTAAACGAAACTGATAATGGGAGAGGTTAGTTTTTAAATCCTTTTTATGTATTCATAACTATGGCATCCTCGATAGAAAGGAATTATTAGGCACAATCACTTCAAAAATCGAGACTATTCAAACAAAAACCTAAAGTACACTATAACAATGCAATAAAACAAATTGCAAAAACCATACCTCAAAAATCGAGAAGACAAAAGACCTAACCTGCATAAGAACGAAAATATCAAAAAAATATTAGTAACTACAATCGGTCTGCAGACAAACGAAGATAACAGAAAGGAATTATCAGACACAATCACTTCAAAAATTACCGGCAGAAAGGAAGAAGATGAGATCCAGAAAAAGCAAAAATACAAACTCTATCAAAGAAGCTGGAAATCGAAGGAAGAGAGCACAGGTGGAAAAAAATCAACTTAGGGTTAACAAAAATAAATACAAACCTCAGCAAAGATTACATATCCGCTATTTTAACTATAATATCGAATATTATCAATAACCTCAACAAAAATAACAAAAGCAAAACAATGAATTAAACACACACCTGCTACGAACACAAACAGAATAAGCTAATAGCACGAAGCAGAAAAAAACCTAAACCGAGAAGAGCACGATAACACCAAAGAAAGCGATTAGCAACAATAACGGAAAAAGCAATGACATGCAGTGATAAAAATACATACCTTCGACACCGGAGCAAGGACGTCAAAAAGCAACTGAGAAGAATCGGAAGTAGAATTCAGAACAAATGACAGCGAAACAAAAGAGAAAACACACGTGGAAGACTCGTAAGGCACTCTGAGTCTGAGGCGGTGATCAATTAATCATTCCAAAAACCCAAAAACCTTGCCCAAAAACCAATCCAAATACCTGGCCAAGCCCAAAAACCAGCCCAAAAAATAAAAAAATAATATCCGGCACAAATCCATAGGAATCTTAGAGAATTAATAAGGAAGAGTAATATCAAATAAAATTCATATCATATCTTTAATATATAATAAAAGAGGGGCCTTAAATGTCACATGGCGAAGTAAGGACCCTTAGATGGGTTAACTTATTTGATTTCAACCGTTAGATCAAATTGATGATGTCATCAAACACTATTTTCATTTTAGTTGTCCCACATCGCTTCAGGTATGAAACTCTTTCAGACTTCTAGCTTATATATATCATATGCCTTTGGATTAAAATATAGTTCGACGGTAATTTTCAGGTCAATCGGGTCAAACCTGAAACCCGACAAACTGGAACTATTCTATCCGAAACCCAACCCTATTTATGAATCGGGTGTTGCCTTAAATGCCACATGGCGAAGTAACGACCCTTAGATGGGTTAACTTACTTGATTTCAACCGTTAGATCAAATTGATGATGTCATCAAACACTATTTTCATTTTACACTCTTTTACAAAACATAATTACATTATCTCTTTAATTCCAATCTCTACTTAAATAAAAACAAAATTCCAATTTACTTAAAAAAATTTCACTCAATTTGAACTATGATTTACATTATTTTTATTTAAAATCTCCTAATAAAAAATATTAAAACATGTGTATAAACGTAAAAGTGTTTATGTTATTATAACTATAAACAACATGTGTATAAACGTAAAGGTATATATATGTTATTATACGTATAACATTGTCCTTTTATAATAACCTAAAATCTACATAAATATAAAGTTTACAATTCAATTTTTATTTTTTTCCGCGCTATCGCGGGACAATAATCTAGTTTCATTTACAAAACAAACGACTTTTCATAATAATGATATAATTTTTTTTTATATCATTTTCAAATCTATATCCATTACCAAGTAAAATCAAATCCTTTTATATATCAAACGCACCCTTAAAAAGATTTAAGTTACGCAACGAAGTTCTTAATTTGTAAAATTGAAATTGATGAAGAAGAGTCAAACTTCGATAAATGTTCTATGACTGATATAGGCTATAGTCATTGAAGGCTTGAAGCTCAGCACAAATCATGGAGGCAAAATCAATCTAATCAATGACACAAATAATCTGGAACCTATATAGGCGTTTTATTTTTTTTATTTGTTTACTCATGCATGTAAAATAAAGATTTACGTGAGAAAGATAAATTAGTAACATAAACACTATGTGGGTTTGATATAAGAGCATCGGCTACGATGATTTTAGAAAAGGTTTTAAAAATGCTGAAAAGTATTTTTTCAACAATTATAATAGGCTTGTGTTTTATGTCTATGTGACATTAAAAGGTCCAAAATTATGAAATTGTTTCAAAACCTTTTGCTTATTGTATACATTTATTAGAAACTCATTTATAAAGGTTTTTGAAATGTTTACGCATAGTGTAAAAATGGCCATCTATTCTGGAATAATCTTTTTAGGAGGGATAATTTTACATATTTCTGCCAATCCTTCTATTTTATCAAATCAAAATAAAATATATAAGAAGTGGTGATATGGCAAAGTTATAAAGCTTTTAAAAGCTTCATTATTCGAGATGCTCTAACCATAAGTTGTTGAGTTTAAAAGCTTTATTTATATATATATGGTAAAACTTGTACCTTAATATTTGACCCTTAAATTTCACCGGTAGTATTTTATAAAACTAGTTTATTGACCCGCCTTACGCGGAGATTATATCAAAAAATATATAATATTAACAAAAAACATATAACTTATATAAAAAGATTAATATAAACTATTAGTCATGTAAACAAAATGATTATATTAGCAAATGTGAAGTTAAATAAAATATTTACTATGTGATTCGGAAGAAACCTTATTAAAAGTAAAATAATCTTTAATATATAATAAAAGATGAGCCTTAAATGCCACATGACAAAGTAAGGTACTTTGGATGAGTTGTATACTTTGATTTCAACCGTTAGATGAGATTGATGATGTTATCGTATATATTTTTTATTTTACACCCTCTTACAATACATAATTGCATTTTCTCTTCATTTTCATCACCATTATAATAAAAAACATTTTTATCTTATTGGACTATGATTTACCTTATTATTATTATTCTAAAATCTCTTAATACAAAATATTCAAATATGTGTATAAACGTAAATGTATATATGTTATTATAACTATAAACAATATGTATATAAACATAAATGTATATTTGTTATTATACGTGTAGTAATGTATTCTCGAAATAATTTAAAAAAACGGGTTCACAAACATAATGTTTACGATTCAATTTTTGTCTATATTTATCCGCGCTATCGCGAGACAATAATCTAGTTATAATATATAAAAAAACTAAAAATATTGCGTAAATAGGACGGAAAAAAAAAACATAAGATTTTTTTTATATGATATTTTTCCGTTTATATGCAAAACACTTGTAAAACAATCAAATAATTTTATTTTCTTTTTATAATATATAGAAAAACTAAAATTATCTGGTAAATAAGACGGAAAAAAAAAACCCAGAAGATTATTTTATATGATATGTTTTTCGTTTAATTGCAAAACACTCATAAAGCAATAAAAAAAATTTAGTTTCTTTTTATACTAAAAAAAATTTAGTTTCTTTTGTCTCTAACTTCAGAAAGTTATTAACCAATCATCTCATTTCCAAATGTTTCAAATAGACAAGCTAAGTACATGATTTAGGGTATGTTTGGATTAATGGGATGTAACAAAAATTAGAAATAAGAATTAAAAAGGTTCTTTGATTTGAGGACACAAGTTTGAAAATTGGACAATGGACACTGAACCCACCCATTAAGAATTTTCTTATATTTTTTTAAAATAGATGTGTTTATAGACTAATTCATATCTTTCAATCCACTATCCAAACTCATAGTAAAACTCATTAACAAACCAAACACGCCCTACAAGCCTACCAATTGTTTCATTAGTGAGTTCGTTTGGTCTATGTTCAATGGTGAATACCCTTGGTATAAATGGACACGGAATTTGAAAGTGTCGGATTATTGAATTGGATCTTAAACTTTTTTTCTCAACTAGTCTCCACTTTGGCATGAACTAATAGAATCGACCAAAATGGTGATACATTCTTTGTTTAAAACAAGATAACGAAAAATATTATATTTATTCACAAATTAAAGTATATAAAGTGAATTAAAAAAAAAAATAATAACCACAGAGAAAGTGGAATGACAAAAGCCAAAAAAAAAAAAAGAGAACCAAATCCAATAGAACAACTACCATAAAGATTTCCAAAGCATAAATCAGATTAAAGTGCTTGTCAATTCGATGTACAAATCTGGTATATATATATAACTAAACATATTGTTTCCAAAGTAATTAATTAAATCTCATACAAATTTACAAAATGTCATCATTGCACTCCAACAACTCATTAAACATAGCGGATAATTCTACAATATAAAAATTGAGTCCTACATTTTACACTCTAAACCGTTGAAATTTTAGAAAGAATAAAATGAAATAAATCACAAATACACGTTATGATACAACTTAACCCCCCGACTCAAGGGAGTAGAGTGACGAACTTGAGTTGCGCAAGTGAGAACTTGGGTCCTCGATCACCCATAGGTGACATCAGGATTTCATATCAGAAGGATCTTACAAGGGACTCGTAATGTCCCCTTTTATCTTCGTCATTGAGTTCACCATCAGGAATTCACTCACAACCAAGTGCATTGCAAGTAATTTAATAAAAACTAATAAAACGCTGTTGGACGAGTATTGTAAAGTAAGGTTATATCCAGGGACTAAAAGACGTTTCTATTTTTGAGGTTTAAGGCCAATCTAGGTTTTATAAATTTGCTTTGCCATTTAAAAAAAAAAAAAAAAAAAAAAAAACTAATGAAAACCAATATATTACAAATTTACAATGCACAAAAAAAAAACACCAAATCTAAAACATCGACAACTTAGGAAAAAAGCCCAACATCATCCAACTCCAATAAGTTAAAATCCACATTTATAATGCATTCCCAGATACCTTCAAGGGGAGAGTATTTTATAACTATAGTAAATTATTTCTTTGGTTAAAGACTAACAGTGTTTGTGTAAGCTTATTTTTTGGACTTACGCTTATTATTTACAAGTAGTTTATGACTTATAAAATATAAGTTTTTGATTTTTTATATAGTGTTTGGAGTAGCTTATGAGCTTATTAGCTTATGATTAGGTAAAAATATTTGATAAGCTCATAAAAAAACATATAAAAGGATATTATAAAACTTTCTTACATAAACTCATATAGCTAATAAGTTCAAACAAACCCCTAAAATGAACTTATATCTTTTAAGTAAACTAATAACCTTATAAGCCCCTTATTCTTTGCTAAAATTAAATGTCTTCAATAGAATACTAACCTGTGAAAATCAAACTTGACATTGTCCCCGTTATATTTAATATGTCTTCAACATCGTTACGTAAAAATGATAAAACAAAATAACTTCGTGACATATCAGAATTTAAATAATTGTTGTAACCTACCATAAGAAAATTAAAAATATATATGTTTCATTTTTTTTTCCAAAAAGTTTACTAAATAAAGAATATGAACATTCATAATGGTGGTACAAGTAATCTAAGAACAATTGCATTCACATATATTTGTGGCGAGTACAAGACTTACATGATTTAGCTAGACCACAACAATGTAATAGTAGTAACTAATTATGAAGTGGGTCTGATACATTTGGAACTCTTCTTTTACTATAGTACAAATCAAACAATCTTTGTTGTTGTTTCTCTTGCTTTTCCGGTTGTTCATTCCTGCTTATTCCGGCCACAGTTGTTTGTTTCCGGTCACCGGAGACCAGAACAACGAGAAGAAGAAAGATTACTAAACCAACTTTAACACAATGATGGTTTTGCATGTTGAATGAGTTAGTGAAAAAGAGAGTGTATTTGTGGGAGGGAAGTGAGTTATGAATTAAAGGGTGCCAGTAGTTTGAAGTGATGATTTGTACATGATGCAAGGATGTTTATACGATAGTTTTAGGTAGCTAGTTTAGACGAAGGGCAAAAAGTGTAGACTAAAAAAGAGACTAGAGGGAAAGTGATGGAGTATGCTACAATCTACACATATACCCTGCAAACAAGGGGGGGGCACATTTCACGATATCTATATATATATTTTTATAACTTTTAGAGCATGTTTTGTTTACATAATGTTTTCTAATGGAATGAGATGTGAAAAATCTTAAAGAATTGAAATCAATGGAATACGATTCCGTAAAAGGTTTGGTTGTCAGTAATTGAAATGGAATTTAGTTTTTCCCTTTTAACCCGAAACATGGCCAAGGGAATCAATGGTTTTCTATTAATATACCGAGTAGTAACATATATATTTGTTGGAATTTTGACTTCAACAAATTTGAGAGAACCCGTGAAATATAAGAATCTTTGATTATGGTAGTGGTTATTGAACAAGAAAAGAAAAAAAGAAACCGAGAGATGAGAATGTTTAGACAATTCTCATTAAGGAAAATAAAATTTGGTAAAAGGTTTAAATCTCACCCAGGTAAGGGGGTAAATCTTAGTTAGAATTAGATTCTGAAACAACTTCCTAATACCCATCTAATCTAGCTTTGCTTTGAAAGATAAACAAACCTTATTTGTAAACAACTACAATTAAAAGAAAACATAAACATAACTTAATTTCAAATACCTAATACTCTAGAATATTCATATACTAATTAATTAATAATTGGATAACAATATTCGAACCACTCTTGGTCATATTTCTCTTTATCGAGAAATAGAAGAAACTATACTTAGAGTTCGGCATGGTTGTTGTAATTCTATGCTACCTTCATGAATTTTAGTCTCATCGAGTTTACTAGGACCATAATTACGGTTATTTATAGTGGTCGTAATTTGTTTTGTTGTGTTCGTATTAAACAATACCTAAGCCGAGCAATTTAATTAATTGGGCAAATATTTATCATGTTAACCCATTTACAATCCAAATTAAAATTAGCTGAATCGGTTTAAGAATTGACCATAACTTGACCGCTTGGGGGCATAGCATGTGGCTATCACCTTCCCAATTTTTCATAATATAAATAAAAGTTATTTTTCGAATAATCTCATATATGTCACTTCTAAGTTAAATACTCAGTCCAGTCTCAATCTCTATTCGATAGTGATCCATTTAATTACTTCGCTCCAAGGTAAAAATTTCTTTGCTACACCCTTGCCTCTAGGAAATGTTAGTTTCCATATTTAAAACGTTTCCTTACAACATACACCATCTCTAATCCTTAAAACATCGAATTATTTCACATGCGTATTTTTAAGTGTAACACTTAATAAAAAGAACGATATCTACTAGATCAGGTTTAACTGCGTTTTTTTTTATCGCTTATTTGTTATGTAGATTCTTACACGATTCTAACATTTCTTGATTACACACTGCTCCATCATACTATAAATAAGTTGACACAACACCCTACTATATCTAATGAGCTAATTAATAACATATACTATAATGTTAAAACAATTACTCATATTAAACACGTCCTTCTAAGAAAGAATGTGTAAAAAGAATATCTGTTTTGTAATGCTTAGGTCTAGCTAGCTCCCTAAAACAAGGTGTCCTCCTCACCTGCTAAACTACTGGTCCAGGTATATAGGGTACTCGCTTTACATTAACCTTTTTATTTTCATTACATTATTACTCATAAACTCGTCAAATTATTGGGTGTTGTTTGAGCTTATATATTTATGAGTTTGGCTTTCGGCTTATATTTTATAAGTCCAAAATTTATGGCTTATGTAAAGGTTTATGAGCTTATTACTGTTTATTAAGTCATAATAAACAGTAATAAACCCATAAACTCTTACATAAACTATAAAATTCGGAATTATAAAACATAAGTCAAAAATCAATAAATTAATAAGCTTTTATATAAACTCAAACAAACATCCATATATATCATGTTTGTAACTCCTATGATATACAAGAATGGATTTTCTATCATGTGCCGTTAGGCACATAATAATCTTCTATATATTAATATTAAAAGTATTAACCACATATCTTAATATCTCATTTGTATATATTTATTAGTTCACCTTTCATATTCTTGTAACTGTCTTTGTGTATTACTGTATAAATTCTATCCTCCTATTCATGGGAGGGTATTCATTCTCAAACCATTCACATGGTATCAAGAGCCTTTCCTATTCTTAAGTAACTCCTATTATTTCTCTGTTTTTTTTTCGATCTCCCTTCTCCCCTTCTTCTTCCATGTCTTTTTCTTCCAACAATGATGCCACCATCCCTCTTAACACAGTTATTCACATGCTCACCATTAAATTAAGTGCTTCCAATTATCTTCTTTGGAAAAATCAAATGATACCCATTCTTTCTATCCAAAACTTATTATCCCATGTCGATGGCACAGGTTCTATTCCCGATCCTACAATCACTGTAGCCGAAAAATCAGTGGAAAATTCGGCCTTTTCCGTGTGGAATGTTGCAGATCAAAAAACGGTTATTATAATCCATGCCTCGTTGTCTGAAGAAGCTGTTTCTGTGATTGTGGGTCTTACTACAGCTCGGAGTATTTGGGTTGCTCTTGAAGCGGCTTATGGCAACTCATCTATTGAAAGGGTCCACACCCTCCGGGACCAACTTCGTCTTATTACCAAAGGCGCCCAAACCGTGAGTGTATATGGTCGAAATTTTAAAGCTCTATGTGACCATTTGTCGGCTATTGGTCATCCCGTTGATGCGAATGATCAATTTCATTGGTTTCTTTGTGGGTTGGGTCCAACTTTTGAAAACTTTTCTACATCTATCCGACCTACTCGACCACCACCTCTGTTCTCCGATTTATTAGCTCGGGCCGAAAGTCATGAAATGTTCCTGCAAACCATTCATCGCTCGTCTACTCCTGCGGTGGCTTTCTCAGCTTCCGGTTCTAATCAGCCTATGGCTAACCGTGGCAGAGGCAGCCGCGGCTATCGTGGTGGAGGATACAATGGTGGTCGTGGTCGTGGTCGTGGTCGTCGACCACCACATTGTCAGCTTTGTCGCACTAACGGTCATTATGCAAACGAGTGTCCCAAACTTCCCTCCTTTGCATCTCAAAGTTCTTCTGGTGAAGATTTGGCCCAAGCATTTATGGCAAACTGTCACGTCGCCAACAATATTCCAGATTGGTACGTGGATTCGGGTGCTTCAGACCATATGTCGTCAACCTCTGAAACTCTGAGTAATGTTACTCCCACCTCAGGTACTTCTCTTGTAACCTTCGGGAATGGTCAATCTCTCCCGGTTTCTCATACGGGATCTTCTTATCTTTCTAATAATATACGTCTCAATGATATACTTGTGGTGCCCAATCTCTCTAAAAATTTGCTCTCTGTTAGCAAACTCACTAAAGACAATAGTGTGGATGTGTTGCTATCTCATCCTAACTTTTTTGTCCAGGATCGGAACACAAAGCAAGTTCTAGCTCAAGGAAGATGTGAAAATGGGTTGTATGTTTTTCACAATCATCATGAAGCATTTTTTGCGGCTAATAAGTGCCCAAGGGCATCATTTGAATTATGGCACTCAAGATTAGGACATTCCAATGTTGAAACTCTTAAATTATTGCAAAAATCTGGACATTTATCTTTTAATGCTTTATTACCGAAACCCGTTGTATGTTCCTTCTGTCAAATGGCTAAAAGTCATAAATTGCCGTTTCAAGTTAACACCAAACGTGCATTACATCCACTTGACTTAATTCACTGTGATGTTTGGGGTCCCTCTCCGGTTACGTCTCATGATAATTATCGATATTATATTGTGTTTATTGATGATTTTTCTCGATTTTCATGGCTTTACCCGCTTGCAAGGAAATCTGATGTATTTATGGCAATAGAAAATTTTGTTAATTTTGCTCAGACACAATTCTCACAGAAAATTAAAGTGTTTCAAAGTGATGGAGGCACGGAATTTGTCAATCATAGGGTCCGTGAATTGTTTCATAAAAATGGCACGCATCATCAGTTTTCATGCCCTTATACACCTCCACAAAATGCTAGGGCTGAACGCAAACATCGTCACATAATTGAGACGGGTTTAGCCATGATGTTTAATGCTAACGTTCCGACTTCTTATTGGGTTGAAGCTGTTACATCAGCTGTGTTTATTATAAACCGCATGCCATCATCAGTTTTAAAAGGAAAATCTCCGTTTGAACTCCTATATCATCGGGTTCCAGATTTTAGCATTTTTAGGGTCTTTGGATGTCGAGTTTATCCGTATCTTCGTCATCATGCTTCACACAAACTTGCACCACGAAGCATCCCATGCATCTTTATCGGCTATAGCTCCACTCATAAAGGATTTCGTTGCTTGGATCCGATTACATCTCGCATTTATGTCTCTCGTCATGCGCAGTTTGATGAAATGTTGTTTCCATTTGCTGACTCAATGTCACACAATCCAGTAAACAGTTCTACTTCTTTACCCATCACTACCTTTATTGATTCTTTCACTATTCCCCGTGTCACTAACCCGTTGCCTACTCCCAAACCGATCCCATCCCCACCACCGTGTACTTTATGTATCGATGACACATTAAGTCAGCCATCCTCCAGCACCTCAACCATAACCGAAAATACTACCACCGTGTTACCCACTGAACCTACTGTTATGTCCCCCGCTCCTACCGTTCCGGTTGAAACTAATACTCATCATATGACCACTCGTGCAAAAGCGGGCATTTTTAAACCACGTCATATTGCAGACTTGTCTCAATTTCAGTCCCCTTCTTTTCACGTGTCCTTGTATGCTCACACGGATCCTAAGACGTTTAACACTGCAGCAAAAGATTCAAAATGGGTTGATGCTATGAAACTAGAAATAAATGCTTTGTACAAGAATAAAACCTTTCATCTTGTCCCACGACCTTCAAATCGAAGAATCGTTCGTTGTAAATGGCTCTATCGAACTAAGTATCGTGCTGATGGATCCATTGAACGCTACAAAGCTCGGCTTGTCGCGCAAGGGTATAGTCAACTTGCTGGTCTTGACTACTCTCACACCTTTAGCCCTGTGGTTAAAGCAACAACCATTCGGGTTATTCTATCACTTGCTATGATACATGATTGGAAACTTCACCAACTAGATGTCAATAATGCCTTTTTACATGGAAATATTGACAAAGATATTTTCATGGAGCAACCACCAGGTTTCGTACATCCCAAATATCCTAACCATGTTTGCAAGCTTGACAGAGCTCTTTATGGTCTCAAACAGGCACCCCGGGCATGGTTTCAACGCCTTAGCTCTTTCCTTCTTGCTAATGGTTTTACATCAAGCTGTGCTGACACTTCATTATTCATATTCAAACGGGATACTCATATTATTTATATGCTTGTCTATGTGGATGATTTAATTGTTACAGGTAATAATGAAGCACAGATTGCTGCTTTCATTGACAATCTCAATAAAGAATTTGCTACCAAAGACTTGGGCCCGCTCAATTATTTTTTGGGTTTGGAGGTCTCCAACCTAAATTCTGGCCTTTTTCTAAGTCAGAGTAAATTTGCTACTGACATCCTTCAACGGGCGTCCATGCTTGAAGCAAAGCCTGTTGCCACTCCTTTATCTCCTTCGGTTTCTTTCACCAAAGATGGTGAACCATTGTCTGATGCCACACATTATCGTTCTTTAGTAGGTGCTTTGCAATACCTGACTATTACTAGGCCGGATATCTCCTATGCGGTAAATCAAGTCAGTCAGTTTCTTAGTGCTCCCACTACGGAACATTTTCAACATGTTAAAAGGATTCTTCGCTATGTTAAGGGAACTCTTTCTTATGGTCTTACATTTACTAAACAGTCTGTGTCTACATTAATGGGTTTTTCTGATGCGGATTGGGCTCGTTGCTTGGAGACTAGACGTTCCACCTATGGTTATTCAATTTTTTTGGGTGGCAATCTTGTATCATGGAGTGCTAAAAAGCAACCAACAGTCTCACGGTCTAGTTGTGAATCAGAATATCGTGCAATGGCTAACACTGCGGCTGAACTTATATGGATTTCACATCTCCTTCAGGAACTTCACGCTCTGCCAGCTTCTCGTCCTACTCTGCTGTGTGATAATCGAAGTGCCATCTTTTTGACTCAAAATCCTATATCGCACAAAAGGGTCAAGCACATTGAACTTGACTATCACTTTCTCTTGTTCTTGCAGGAAAACTACATACTCGTTTTGTACCTTCCAAGCTTCAAGTGGCGGACATTTTTACCAAAAGTCTCCCCCGTCCACAGTTTGAGCACTTTCGGACAATGCTTCGCATAGGACCGCCACCGTCTCGCTTGAGGGGGGATATTAACCACATATCTTAATATCTCATTTGTATATATTTATTAGTTCACCTTTCATATTCTTGTAACTGTCTTTGTGTATTAGTGTATAAATTCTATCCTCCTATTCATGGGAGGGTATTCATTCTCAAACCATTCACAAAAAGTATCATTTTTTCTTGGTTTTTTAGATTTTCTAGAAACTATGATACTTTTAATATTAATTAAATAATTGCTATCATGTGGCTAAGTACACATGATAGAAAATCCCATACAAGAACTATAAATTTGGAAAAGGAGTTACCATCTTTATGTAAGCATGTTTTGTCTGTTTTACAGAAAAGTATACCAACTAATCACTTTATAACTTTTCACTTAACCATTATAAAAAATAACGTGTACTTTTATGTAACATGGTTATGGATTTTCGTAAGTAATACATTGTTTAAATAATATGGGGTATGTAATATTATACTCCAGTCTTTTTATGGATTATTTGCGAAAATTAATGTTTTTTTGTTTTTCTAAACCCGGACACACTTAATATTACACGTGTGAAAGAATGATCTTGGACAACCACGATAGAGTTTTCCATGACTGATCTTAGACAACTTTCATTGTTTCTTGGTGTTGCCACAAGTCCACAACCTTCTGTACTCTAACAAATATTAGCTTATTTATAGAAAAACATAGAAATTTGATAGAAACTCTAGCGAAAGAAAACTACATGTAAGGGATGACAAAGAAGGACAAGTATTGTGTAAACAATGTGATTAGAAAACCATGAAATGTCTTGTGGGCTTTTAATCCATGATATAGAACGCATGTATCATACATGTTATTTAATGTAAATAAAACAAGATACTTTTTGATCTAAAAATATTTACATTTATTATAAAAGTATCGCTTGTTTATTCCTTGCAACATATAATCATTCCTTCAGTTTGCTGCAGCGAACATTTCCTCTATATTTATTAGTTATTTGTAATAAAGTTCAACGTTTATATTGTTTGGCCAAATTATAAAGTGCTTACGCAATTTTATAAAAAACATTTGATACAAATATCATGCCTAACCAAATTGCCATAACTAAAACAACTATTCAATCAAAAACATAGAAGTCATTTAAATATAGTCAGTGACGAAATCCAAATCAAAACCATACATGGATTTCGTTCCTAATAAAACCATATATCCACACTCTTTATAGTGGAAAATAATTGATATCTAACTATATAAGTCTAAATTTAGGCTTAAAGATATGATTTGATGATTAAAAAAGTGATTGGTTAATATGAGAAAAGATAAGTAGTAAAAATCCATTTGTGATATTTTATATGAATTAGTAATGTTTAGTTTTACATAATTTATGTTTATATATCAAAACTCAAATTACAAATACCTCTTTTTAACCAACGATTTTAACTTTTGTAAACAGTAAAAAAAGCTCTCAAATTATTACTTTTCTCTTGGACCAGAGACACTAGTCTTAAAGAAGTAGGTTTTTTATAGGTACAATTACTGATAGTGGACCAGAATAAATGACCGACTGTTTTATGCCTTTTTTAGGAAGTGTGACAAAAAAAGCTTCAAGTTCCCAAGAGTTACTCTTTCGAGTTTCGAGTTAAATACATACGTCCAATGGGTTCTTATTTATATTCTTTAAACCGTACTATGTATTCGAATTCTAGCTTAGCCTACTTGGATCAATGAGTGTATTGTCATTCAATCACAAATTTTACTTCATCCAAGATTCACGTGATTTATAACACGTCTCCAAGTTATTGTAAAAGGAATTGAAATATATAAATTTAATTTCTCTACCTTGGGGATTATATATAATTGGAAATATTATAAATGATATGACACTTGAGGAATTCATTATGTTCCTGTTATTACCATTTATCATCATTTTAATGACTTTCTAAATATGTTTGCTTTCGGTTACGGTTATGTATTTCTTCAACGGAGTGTTTGTGTAAGATTATTTGATAAGTTTAGTCACATGATTTATAAATAATTTATGACTTATAATGTATAATTTTATAAGTTTTTGAAAAGTGTTTATATTAGCTTATGACTTTATTGCAACACAAAAAACTTTGATAGCGTCATAACTCAAATAAAATGAGCTCATGAAAACTCTCGCAAAAAGCCTGAGCTTGTAAACTCAAGAAAACACTTCAAATGAGCATAACTTTGTTATATAAACAAATAAGTCAATAAAGCCTCACATAAGCTAAAACAAACACCACTAAATACAGTTCGGAGTCAACCGCATAAAATGTTTCTATTGTTTGGGAAGATGGCAGGTTTCGTACGTACGTTTTTTAAAATGTAATCACAATCTTTATGAAAAACTTTTATGTGGATATCGTTCCTAACAGAGTGACATATACGGTTTATTCAATTAACAAGTCTAAAGTTTTTGCATTGATTGTTCAACTCATTGTACGATATCCCTAGAAAAGATTTCCCACATAGAACGTGCTTTCACTTTAAAAAAACGTATTGACAAAAATTACAATATGGTCAAACAACATAAATCGTTTATGCAATTTTATTCCAAAGTTTTGTCCCGTTTATAACTGTTCTGTTTTTCCTTAATTCATGCATGGCTTTGTCAAATACTTGGTTTCACTTTTGTCTTACTTTCACTTTTGTGACTTTTGTTTAAACATTTGGATAGTGTTTATTTGAGCATGAGAATCAAGAAATGAATCTCATTTCCAAAACAAATGTATGTTCAATACATTTAGGTTAAAATTGGAACTTCATACCACCAATAAGGATGGGTTTGAGAATGCCTTCTCATTCCCATTGGCCATTCCGACTCGGGCATTCCCATACTAAGAGCACCCGGTGTCACACCCCGCAAAATGGCGGAACCGAGGTGTACAGAGAATACGGTATCAGAGATTCAAAGGTTACATCAACATAAGTAAACCAAACATAATCAACATAGATAAATAAGTTTAAAATATCATACTTATTACAATAATCCGAAAATATCAAAATACGGATACAACGTCTGCGATACTAAGGAATTAACAAAAGCAAAATAAATTCCATGCAAATAATCCACGTAGCCAAGCAAGCATAACGTCAAAAAGTGTAACCTCAAATCCCTGAAAAGCGTTAAAATACGACGTCAACATAAAGTTGGTGAATTATTCGCAATAATTAATAAAAACATAATAGTATAAAAGTTTCAATATGTTTTGACCCAAAAGTGATATGATTTGAAAATAAGTCATTTGAAAAATGATGTTTCAAGGTATACGTGAAGTATACAAAACCTTTTAATAATATACCAATATAAATACCATAAAAATACCATAATCAATTCATAAAAATACCATACTGGATAGATAATAGCCTTAGGTAAATACTATACACCTGAACCATAACAATACTGGCAACTAACCCCACCTAGTGCATTACGCTAGGTTGTCCTCGAATTCAACAGTCATAACATTGCTAACACGGACAGGGCGCATCCATCATCCATCGTGTTAACAATGAGGGCTTGTTAGACCCATATAGCGCTATATATACGAACCGGCGGCTAAAAGCTAACAGGTGTGTATACGGGGCCTCGTTCTACCACAAAGGCGGAACAAGTTGGGTAATGCTAACCTAAAGGCATTCATATCCAAAATACATAACCATAATACATAATATACCATAAAATACATTTATACAACGCTAATCATGCCCAAAATGTAAAAGCGGTAAAAAGGGCAACGAATAACTCACTGAATAGCAATGCAATCCAAACACGATACGTCGGGGAATAATCAAATACGGTCAAGCTTCCACGTCTAAGTGCCCTAAACATCACGTAAATAAACATGTCTAAGTATCTCTAAGTCTAGTGGGGTATGCCTTAACGATTAACGTTTTATACGGGTTTTAAAATGACCAACAGGAACATCGATTTAACAGAATTACAAACGTTTCGGAAAGTACAGCAAGCTAGTTACGCATCACGTAACTAAGAGTTACGCAACACGTAACTGTGAGTTACGTACGTAACTCACTTACGTGACAAGGGACTAATTACGTGACAAAGGGACTAATTACGTGACAAAGGGGTTATTTACGTGAATAGTTACGTGACCTAGAAGGAATTACGTGCCCTAGTTACGTGCACGTAACACAGTTACGTGACGTAACTGGGTTTTACGAAAAATTACATTCGGAATACGATTCTGAGTGTTTTTAGGTGTTAAAATCATCCAATATCGAAACCCTATGTCCAGAATACATTTAGGTAAATAAACCCTCAATAAAATTCGGATTTTGATGGTAAAAAGTGGTGTTTTGAGATAAATCTAAAATAAATAAAGTTTGAAACAAAATCTAAGGAATACTTACCCGATCAAGATGAAAATTGGAGGAATGATAAAGGTGAACGGGGTGAACAATAAACAAGCTTCAAAATCGGATTTCAACGGTCGGATCTTGAGATAATTTAGAGAGAAGTGTGTATGTTTGTGTGTGTTTTCTAGAGAGATAAGTGAGATGGGGAAAATGGGGAAGAAAAGGGTGGGTGTAGGTGAATAAGACAAATTTGGTTGGTGCCTAATAAGACAAAATAGTTGGTAGGATACTTTAGGACCATTTTTGTAATAGGAAAATCCCATAGGACTAGTTTTGTAATAAAATTCTGGAAGGACTAAAATTGTTATACTTTTTAACGTTAATCTTAATCGTATAAATAAGGCATAAAACCCCTAAACTTATCTTAAGAGCATACTAGACTTATAATAAAGGCACTTAGAACTAAACGTTCCCGACATAAAGGTCCGAATCACAAAAAAAATACAAATACGATACTCATAAAATACGAGGAATACGAATACGATAAAACATAAAAAGGGATACAATAGGGTCAAAACATAATCATAAATAAATAAAACGAATACGGGTCGTAAGAAGTATACCTAGAAATTCGCGAATGTCACAGTCTCCCCAAGTAAAAAGAAATTTCGTCCTCGAAATTATCACTTGGTACTACTTCCGGGGGAAAGGTGAGGATACTTCCGCAGAATTTCATCTTTACGTTCCCACGTGAACTCAGCTCCAAAACGGGAATTCCAACGAACCTTGACAATTGGGATCTTACTTCGTCGTAGACGCTTAACATCACTAGCAACGATCTCGATCGGTTCCTCAACGAAATGAAGCTTATCATCGATCTGGAGTTTCTCAAACGGAACTAATAACGTCTCGTCAGCCAGGCATTTCTTCAACTGAGATACATGAAATACATTATGTACGCTGCTCAGTTCTGCCGGCAAATCTAGTCGATACGCAGCTGGGCCGACGCGGGCTAAGATCTTGAACGGACCCGTGTACCTCGGACTCAGCTTGCTGCGCTTCACGAACCGGACAACCCCTTTCCATGGAGATACCTTCAATAATACCATATCTCCAACACTGAACTCAAGAGGCTTTCTGCGCTTATCAGCATACTTTTTCTGTCGATCTCTTGCAGTAATTAATCGTTCCTTGATCTTGAAGATCTTGTCAGTGGTCTCTTGTATAATCTCCGGACCAGAAATCTGACTATCTCCAATTTCTGCCCAACATACCGGCGATCGACACTTGCGGCCATACAAAGCTTCAAAAGGTGCACACTTGATACTCGTGTGATAGCTGTTGTTGTACGAGAACTCAATCAACGGCAAATGAACGTCCCAACTACCACCAAAATCAATTGCGCAGGCTCGTAGCATATCTTCCAAGGTCTGAATAGTTCTCTCACTCTGACCATCGGTCTGCGGATGATAGGCGGTACTCATATCTAACCTTGTACCCATAGCAGTCTGGAATGTCTTCCAAAATCGTGAGGTGAAACGAGCATCACGATCGGAAATAATCGATACAGGGACTCCGTGTTTCGATACAATTTCTGCAATATATAAACGCACGAATCTCTCCATCGGATAATTCTCACGAATCGGTAGGAAATGAGCAGACTTCGTCAATCGATCAACAATAACCCAGATACTGTCATAACCACTCGAAGATCTCGGAAGCTTCGTAACAAAATCCATAGTAATACGCTCCCATTTCCACTCGGGAATCTTCGGTTGTTGGAGTAGCCCAGACGGTTTCTGATACTCAATCTTCACTTTGGAACAGGTCAAACATCGACTAACATACTCGGCGATCTCACGCTTCATACCCGGCCACCAATAAAACTCTTTCAAGTCATGATACATTTTGTCGGATGCAACGGGTAAAATGGGTTTTAGTTGTTTACATAAATGCACCCGCTATTCATATGATGGCGTATGGGATTACTCTGGACGCCTTCGACGAATATTTACAAATGTCTGAAAGAACATCAACTGAATCCTTAGATAATTTTTTAAAATGTGTAATCCATCTTTATACAAACGTTTATCTAAGAGCCCAACACAAGATGATGTTTATCGTTTATATCAAAAACACGATGAGGTTCACGGTTTTCCGGGTATGCTTGGTAGCATCGACTGTATGCATTGGAAATGGGATCAATGTCCAAATGCATACAAAGGGCAATACACACGAGGTGACCATGGTTATCCAACGGTTTTGTTGGAAGCTGTTGCCTCGTACGATCTATGGATATGGCATGCTTACTTCGGTGTCGCCGGGTCGAACAAGGACATCAACGTGCTTAAACAATCGTTGTTGTTTCATGATATGCTCAACCACTCATCCCCAGACTACAGATTCACCGTCAACGGCCACGAGTACACTAAAGGATATTACCTTGCAGACGGTATATATCCGGAGTGGTCTACATTTGTTAAAGCTTTCTCGTACCCATTTGACGAACCTCGCCAAAAATTCAAACGTTTTCAAGAGAGTGCGAGAAAGGATATCGAACGGGCATTTGTTGTTCTTCAAGGTCGTTGGGGTATTATAAAACATGCCGCTAGATTTTACAAGATGAACAAATTAAGAAGAGTTATGTATGGGGCTATTATATTACACAACATGATCGTTGAAGACAACGGACAGTCGATATGCGATGCCGATGAATGGTATGTTCCTCCGGTACCCATTCCGAGAACTTTTAACGAGAGAATCAACGAACGTATCCGGATTAACCGAGAGATTAGAGACAGGCCCACACACCACACACTCCGGGAGGATCTCGTGGCGTACATTTCGACACTTTCGGATAACTATCGACAACGTTAGCTTTTTTTAATTATTGTATTGTATTTTTTTTTAATTATTGTATTGTATTTTTTTTATATGTTTTTGTATTTTTATTTTAATTATTGTAGTTTTGTTTTTTATTTTAATAAAATGTTATATTTATTTTATCTAAATCTTTTAAGAAAAAAAAAAAAAAATTAAACTGGGTCCTACAACTCACACAACCTCCACAACCCTCATTATCATACCACCCAAAATCTCACAATCCTCATTCTCACTGCCACGTCAGCAACTTTTTCCCCACAAACCCCACAACCCACATTGTCACTCATTATCACTCCGGGTGCTCTGAACCCTTATCTAGAAAGGTTTCAAGTTACAAACAAACACCCCCTTAACTTTGTTTCTTTAATTTTGTTCTCATAATAGAACAAAATTTACCAAAATACCTCCAACTAAAATTAAAAGTAAACTACAAACTCAAATAATAAAAAAAAAAATTATTAATTTATGAGAAACTATTATTTTGATATATAAAGTGTAATATTTATTATGTTTTTCTTAAACATTATGTTTTTTGTCTAGTAAGACTTCTTTATGAACGATTGGGAATATATGTCTTATTACAGCATGTCGAAAATAATTTGACAAATCTGGTTATGTTTGGACTTATGATTTGTTCTATTTTGGATACTCCAAAATGGGGAAAATCAACTTTCTTTCTTTTATGTAGAAGTTCTTATTTGGGGTGAAATTTGACGAATTTTGCACGGTTAATTAATGGAATATGGGCCAACAAACGATATTTATCAATCATCATTCTTATCTATTTCATGACCAGTGGTATTTTTAGCCATTTGGAATCGTTTAGGGCAGGAATTGTCGTGTGGCTGTTTTTCAAATGGTTTTTTTATGTGATCGTTGTCTTTATTTCCAAGACTTGCGTTTATGGTTGGGGCCGAAGTTTTGAGTCAAACTTTTATATGTATTAATTATAAGAATCGTGAATGTATATGGGATTGAGTTATCCATTTTTGTGATTTGATCTTATATTCGGCCATTTAATCATATAGATCCGTCATTAGGTATCGAAGAGTTTTAATCTCATTAGTATCGAAGAGTTTTAATTGAACCTTTTTTAGGGCAATTATGAACAATTCAGAACTTGGCTTCGAAAAATATTGACTCAAAATCAAGTTTATTTATGTTGGTAGTCTAATTTTAAAGGATAACATGTCTAACTTTATTCTGTTCATGTATATCAAACTCATTAAACTAGCAAAGGTTATTATACTTTGAATAAGAAACTCTTTCCATTCGGTGTTGGAAGTTTTACCAGACTTTTTTAGAAAATGTCAATTGTACCGAAATCCTTGTTTTCGAAATATAGTTGTTAAATACACACACCAAATATACATATAATCTATCCTGTAATCCAATTTTCGCATCAGTAATACAGTCTAACAAGAGATGTATGGTGTCGTATATCATTTTTTTTATTCAAATGCAACTTCATTTAATATAACTTTCTATAAATAGTAACATACATGAAGGTGGTTCACTTCCAATTTTCCGTGGCCCATGCCAAGTCGAATTTAGTTTCTGGTTTTACATGATTTTAACTCGAATGGCTCTGGCTCTGAGCAATATAATCAACCTCGTGGAGTCATACCCTCATGTATTAAATTGTGCGTCATTTGGCGTGGTCTACACTTTGCTACCAAAGGTTGAGCCTTAGGCATGGTGAGTCCTGGACCTTCGGTCATATCAACCATTTCTTCGCTAACCCTTTCCCAATCAAAGCATTGTATAAGCAACCCCACGGCCAACCCAATCACACGCTTAGCTAGTCCTTCCCCTGGACAACTCCTCCTTCCGAACCCAAATGGCATGAACATAAAATCATCTGGTTTGCCATCTAGCCTTTCGAACCTCTCTGGGATAAACCTATCAGGGTCACTCCACAAGTTGGGGTCATGATGTATGGCCCATTGATTTACCATTAGCAGTGTCCCACCCGGGATGTTATACCCTCCAACCACGCAATCTTTTGATGACTCGTGAGGAACTAGGAATGGGGCTGGTTGATACAACCGTAGAGTCTCGTCTATAATACATCGGAGGTAAGGTAGGTTGGCCATGTCTGATTCTTCAACAAGGCGGTTGTTGCCCACATGATTGTCGATTTCGTTTTGTACCTTTTTTAGAACATGTGCATGGTTGAGTAAAAGGGAAAATGCCCATTCCATAGTTGCAGCAGAAGTATCAATGCCAGCTCCTAATATGTTCTAATCAACAACAAGAATTAGTTCGAAGGCCTTTTGTAAAACATATGTATATAAATAAGCTAGGGATGTTATGTTTACGGTCTTACCAGAACAAAGGTTTTTATAAGTTCATCGTTGTAGTATTCAGGATCCGTTTCTTGTAGATGCAACAACACTTCAATCATGGTGTTCTTCTTATTATTATTAGTTTTATTTTCGATTCCATCCTTTCGAATTTGATCAACCAACCCTTGAAAGAATTCGTCTCTTTTTTTCTGCAACGAAATCAACCTCTTCTCCAAGCCTTTCACTCCTAACCAACTCAAAAACGGTAAATGATCCCCTATATTCGAAGCACCACCTACGAGAAACCCCTCCTCGACTATCTCCTGCAACAGTTTTCCTTCCGCCTCCATATTTCCCCCGAAATACCTCTTCCCGGATATCATCCTCATCAAAACGTTCATTGTCAACTCATTAAATACCGACTTTAAGTTCACTGGTGAAGAACATTCAAAGATCAGTTTATGAATCAGGAGTCTTCCTTCGCTAGCTCGTACATCATAAAACTCTTGTAGACGGTGTGAGGAGAAGATCTCAATGGTGGAGATCCTGCGAAGGTTGCGCCAGTGATCACCATATGATGCCCAACCAATGCTAGTGTAGTTGTATCCGAGAATCTTGCCAGCAAGAAAGCGAGGGCGGTTGGCAAAGATGATGTCATTCTTGGTGAAGCATTCTTCGGAGGCTGAAGGGGAGGAGATCAAGAGGACGGGGCGAGACCCAAAGCGGAGGAGGATAATGGGTCCGTGCTTGGCTGAGATTTTGGCAAACGTTCTGTAGATGGGTTTCTTCAGTAAGTACAAGTGGCCGATGATAGGGAGGATTGGAAAGAGAGTTGGCGGATAATTTAAGTATTTGAGGCGGAAATGGGTGGTGAATAGGAATGAAACAACTAGCAATGCTACGGAGATGAAGATGATATAATCCATTGAGAGATGACTGAAATGAGTAATTTTGGTTCGCGTTTAATGCACAATTTAACTGACTCTTTGGTATAAGAATTTGCAAATGGTAAATAAGTCAAAGTGAATGAATGGTTAGAAAACAGGAGTATAAACCTTCTCATAACCACACACGACACAATCATATGCGATGTTATATGTTATATGTCCTTGTTTCATACCGAACCCATGTGCAGCCTTTACGTCTAGTTACAAATTAACTTCAGACTTTAGTATATCACGTAAAAAACCTCTACTCTTTGTGGTTTATTACTTCACATTGCTGTTTAAAACTTAATGAAATGCAAATTTTTCACCATCTATGTAGGGGTGCAACTATTGCATTTCTAAACGAGGACTTTCAATTTCTGATAAATCAACCAATTATCATATATACATCATCAAACAAATGTAATCAACTCATACTAACAAAACAAATTGTTTATCATACAATACCTTCCAAACCAAAACAACCAAAAACTAGCCTCAATCGACAAAGTTAGTCATTATTCTAACTTGTGTTAGAATGTCAAACGGCAACCCCTTCTACTCTGACTTGTTATAATAAGACCGTCGTACTGGATCCCAACAGCAGAGCTAATCTCTGATTAAGGTTACGCTTCAAAATTTCAACATGTTTCCTGCCTATGTTGAATGTGATCTTCATTGTTTTTGTAACTCTAACAAAACTACTATTCATTGACATCCTCAAAGAAGGAAGCTGGTATTGAGGGCGGAGATGACAGATCAGACACACATTTAAACTGTGGTAAAGAAGTCACAAAATATAATCAGACGAGTTAAACAAAAAACACAAAACAAATCATATAATTAAGTAATTGCCATTAAAAATACCTTATGTTGCCTATACTTTTCTCTAACAGCTACCAAATTAGCTGCTCGTCGACTTAATTGCAGATCGTGTAAAATTTCCACACATTCTTTCAAGTCAGATGCCTTATATCCGCAGAGTTGCTCCAAAGCCGAATTCTGTAAACAGGATCAAATATAACTATTAAGAATTCTGACTCGTTGATTATTTAAAAACAACAAAGTGAAGTTAACTAGTTTATGCTTACCCATGGATGTGATTTTGGTTTGAGAGTGAATCTTGAAAGAAATATAACTGATGCCGCTATCATAGAAGGCAAAAACTTAAGACAACCATACTCTAACAAACTTAATTCCGACAAATAATAACCCAAGAACTCCAAATGCAAATTAGGCGTCTGTAATTTTCAAAGTATACATAAATTAGCATCTAAACATACATAATTACAGAAAACAATGAAAACGAATTCACATAAAATGAGAAGGAGCTTACTTTATAATCGTCTTGAGCAACATTAGTAAATCGTCTGTTAATAAACAAATCAAAAAAGGAAACACCGGTTAGATTAATAAACACAAAATCTCGTATCACGACATTTAGATACTAAATAGCTTTCATTCATACCTTAAGAATGACTTCACGGTCGGATTCCCCATTTCAAACTTAAGCGCTTTAAGCACATCGGCTTCCATTTTCACAACTTCTTGTTTCGAGTACGTATTATCAGTAATATCACAGAAATCTTCAGTATGTGGAGGACTAATTTCTTCATATTTCCTGTTAACCATCAAAACAAAAAATCAATATCCAACATTCAACAACTAAATCCTCCAAAGGTACAAATCAATCACCGAAAAACACTTACGCAGCAATAAGCATAGAGGAAACACCGAGAAGTTGAAGCCTCTGTCGATTAAGTACATTAATCGACAAAAACTTATCGATATACGAAATCGTCAAGTACAAAGTATCCGGAAGAAGCTTATACTCCTCGGCAACTTCAACTAACCAATCAACTAATACCGCCCTCATGTTAACACTAACATCCTTCTGAACTTTCTCGATATAATCCGACATCGGCCGCCTTTTCACCTCTTTCTAAATTCACAAATCAAAAAAAAAAAACACAAAAACTTCAATACACTGTCATTTAATTACTATTTATAAACCCTAAACTTAAAAAGAATTTCAAAACTGCTACAATTATACAAACCTCCATGTTATGAAGATACTCGTAAATATCGGATACATAAGTTTCACACATCTGAGGATCCGTAAATATCTCCGGTACAGATTCCGAAGATTCAACAATGTTTTTTAATTTCTTCGATTTACTTTTCGACTTCTGGATCTTAACACGATCAGATGATATCGCTACATTGTTGGAGATCTCGCCTAAGACGACTCGATTCCGTTTCGCGGGTTGGAGTTGCGATTCGATTGCTTCCATCGCTTTCCGTTTCGCTAACCGGGTAAATCTTTTGTTCTCTTGGTCAGCCATTGATGAAAAGGGAGAATGGAAATGGGGGAATATGTGTGTGTGAAAATGGTGTGTGTGGGTTTTAAAGAAGGGAATTAAAATGCCGCCATTTTTGTTAAGGGTTCAAAAAAATTCAAGTTTTGGAAAAAATGGAAACCGGGGGAGAGATGAAAATGTTTGAAAGCGAATGAGATGATGACATGTAGGATATATTGTGTGGTTTGGATTGATGACGTGGCGGGTTTTGAAAGTTTAGAATATGTGAATAGAAATTATTTCAGATTTAGTTGAGCGCCTTTTGTGAAATATTTGGGTTTCTGAGTTTAAAGTTTAAACTTTTGACAAATTCAAATTTGCATTCATCCAATTTTGCCTAGGGATGACAACGGGTCGGTTCGGGTCGGTTCGGGTTCGGGTCGTATATCATTAAACCCGTACCCGCATCCATTTATAAAACTCATACTCATATCCAATCCAACACCCATCGGATACCCATATAGTTGTACCCATCGATTTTTCGGGTTTCCCCACGGGTATTGGGTATACCCATTTACATTTATGCTAGACAAAATGTCGAGTTAGAGATAAAAAAATTCTTAACGAATTACTAAAACCCAGCAAAATACCTTATTCATTATCGATATTTCAAAAATTTTAAACGATTATTTTAAAGGATATAATTTAAGTTATGTGAAATCAATTAGAGTATGCACTATAAAAAGTTATTATTAGTAATATGTATTTTTTATAAATAAAAAAAGAAAAAAAGACTTAATATGTGTATGAGTACGGGTATGGGTACGGATACGGATAATCTGACGGGTATTTGACAAAACCCATATCCATACCCGAACCCGCAAAAGAAATATTTTTGTGCCCATACCCGCCTCCAAATCCACCAACCCGCCCCTGAACCCGACCCAACTGTCTCGGGTTTCGGTTTTCCCCATCGGTTTCGGGTGGTTTTGCCATCCCTAATTTTGTCCTTAATATACCTTTTTTTTCTTAATAATAGTAGGAGTATATCCTTTCTTAATAATAGTATGAGTATATTTGCGCTATGTGACCGGTAATTTTTTTTTCCATTTATAAATTTTGTATACAAACTATATTTTTAGTCAACTTGTTTGAAGTAGTGTCGGTTTTATGGTAAGGGAAAATGCACTAGATGACCATTGTACTACACAAAAATATCCGTATAGGTCATTGTACAAAATTTACGTCTATCTACATCACTATACCACATTTGACCTTCTAATTAAAACATTATTACTAATTCTCCCGGTAACAATCCACTTATTCTCTCTCTCTCCTAATTTACTCTATCAAAATCTCAATCTCTCATCTCTCTCTCTCTCTCTTCACCTTTACTCCCTTTTCTCTCATCTCTCTTAGATCTGTTCCAGTGAGTGGAGCACCCATGATTTCAAGAATGTTATAAAACTTTGTGTATGTTTAACTTAATCGAATAATCCAAGACATGGTCAAGATGTGCCCTGTTTTATACATCTGTTGGGATGCAACTGATTGTATAGTTGAAGAAGATGTAGGTACTGAAGAAAGATGTTCTTGTTCTTCTTCCGATCTTGCTCCGAATAAAGGTGTCGATGAGAAGCTGCTGCCAAAGAGGTGGAGGAATCTTTTTTTCAACAAAGAGGTGGAGGAATCTTTATTATAAAGAGGCATTTTTTGAAGAACAGAAAGAAAAAAACATCAGAATTAGGAAGGAAATATGTTGTTTCCCATGCCCTAATTACATGATTTTGTTGCTTAGTTTTCGATAATAATGATCCAAATGAGTTTAGGGTTTTGTCGGTAGCTAGGGCCTTAGATATCCAGAAATGGTTGAATTTTAGGGATTCCTTGTTATTAATCTTGTTTCTTCTTTTGTGGTTTAATAAACCTTAAAGATTTATATATTTTTAGATTTTCAATGTATGATTAGCATGCTTAAGGATAATTTATGTAATTTTTGTATTTTGATCCTCATTTATTGATAACAATGATCTGATATACGCTAGTGGTTGAGTTTTGCTGCTTGTTTGTATGAAATCCGGTTTAATCTTATGTTTTGAAAATTCTGTAAATTTTTTATATCTAGGATCTGATCATCATGGTGCAAACAGTTTCCCCACATCAGTAAACTGAAGGACAGGTGGTGGGAGTTTCCCCACATCAGTAAACCTGAACACTAGAATAGAGTCTTGTGGGGACACCTTTGCAAGAGTTGTAATCAATGCTTTTTCTCTTGTACACTACGATGACGTGGCAGTTACCAAAGGGTTTCAGGTCACCAAAATGATTTATTTAAACGGTTTCAAAAAGTTAAGGTTATAATTTAAACGGTCAAATGTGGTATAGTGATGTAAATAGACATATTTTTTGTACAATGACCTAGACGGATATTTTTGTGTAGTACAATGGTCATCTGGTGCATTTTCCCTTATGGTAATTATAGATAGACTTGTGTATGCAATGATGTCACTATATAAAAATGATTATTAGTAGGCAACATGTGCTTTTACAACATTTCTTTGTTCAATGCAAAATAAATTAAGAGCATAAACTTTTAAAAGTAAAAGCAACATGTTCGTCAATACAAAATGAACTTATGAACATAATTATAGTAATTCGAAATTTCTTAACTACATTTTAGTTTGGAAAAAATGAAATTACAATCATAGGAAAACACGTATATATGTTTTTCATATTCATCGCGCAACATTTCTTGGTAGATCATATTTCTTAGTTGTGTATTATCTCAATCTCCAATTTCCATTGATATTAAGAACAAACAATAAAGAATGATCCTTATTTGGAGATATGAGTTATAAATACATATTTTTTTGATATTAATTGTATTTAATACGGAGTAATTGATATTAATTGAATCGACTAACTTTGAAATTGTATTAATTGTATTGACTAACTTTATGGATTTATTGTCTTGCAGTTCGATAAAGGTCAAGTCACAAAAGGAAGTTCATATTCTTTATCATCTAGAAAAACTTATAAAGGTTCAAAGTCCACTAAGGCAACTTATGTTTCTCACAATATGCCAATGAGTGTAAAGTTTGTCGAGGAATCAAAAGAAATTTTGTCTTGCTTCATGACTGCTTATGAAAATCACATCCAAGGAAATATAACCGACCCACGACTTTGGGACGAAGATTACGATCAAGTTTATAGTGATGACATGGAGGAGATGGATATTCAATGGCAAAATGCAATGTTGACTTACAGAATCAATAAGTTTATGGCTAGAACCGAAAGGAGTCATCGTACATGCAAAACATGTTTTGACAAATCTAAAGTATGATGCTTTGATTGTCATAAATTGGGACATTTCGCTAGAGAGTGTCAACAGCCAGAAGTTGAGCAAAATCATAATCAAGACAGTAAAATGACTTCTTTTGGAACAAATGAATATAAACAAAATAGTTTAAGCCCAAAGGGTATGTTTGTTAAATATGATGATTGAACTTATGTTTAGACAAAATGTTCTACAAGTTCTGAAAATTTAAATCATGCTCTGATGGCTTCGGTTAGTCATCAAGATACTAAGAGTATGTGTTATGATAAAGAGTTAAAATTTGAATTGGCTGCTTAAGTTAATTTGAAAAATGAATTTTCAAACAAGCTTCACCAGGATTCCAAATATAGAAGAGAGTTCTTGTCTACTATAAGTGATCAATTAGTAAAGATTGATATGCTTTTTGAAAGCTAGAAAAAAACAAAAGGAAGCAGTACGTTGAGAAGGAAAACGAACTCAAAGAAAATGCGGTCAAAGTTTTGGAGCTTAACAGAAAGATCGAACAATTATGGAAATCATCAAATACTCTCACGTCTATCTTAGTGTGCCAAATGACAACTGGAAATGTAACTGTTTTGGGATATCATGAAAACACCTCCACCTTTTAATAACAATTTCAATTTCTTTAAAACTGAATTTGAATTGGAGGAAAAGAATGTTGATTCTACCTGTGAATCCTCCTCTAAAAGAGAAGATCAGATTGAGTCAAGTGCTTCAAACGAGTTAAGTGTTTCTACGAAAAGAACGAGTATTTTAGTTGAAAACTCAAAACCCAAATAGGCCATGGATAATCTTGTTGATCTACTACCTGGGACTTACATGAACTATTATGAAATTTGAATGATCATAATTATAAATCTGACCATTTATTTGAGAGTCACAAGTTTCCAAAATAAGTAAGTTTTCAAAAACTCAATTTTAAAAGAATTTTAAAAGTAGAATACTAAATTTACTTTATATAGTAGTATACTAGTATAAATGTATAGGAATATTATAAATATGTAATTAAAGACGAATCCTTAGGACATTTGATACATTTGCATCATTTTTTTTCAAAACATAATTATTTTTATTTTTATTAATTTGAAAACTTATATTATATTATGAAATTTAAATATTATGAAATTTAAATGATCATAATTATAAATTTGACCATTTATTTGAGATTACAAATTTTCATTAAAAGTAAGTTTTCAAAAACTTAATTATAAAGATATGTTTAAAAGTAGAATACCAAATTTAATTTATATAATAGTATAAATTTATTTAAATTTTATTTTACTATAATTTTTTAAATTTTAACTTTCTATTAGTATGTAACAATGACCATAACGTCTTTATAAAATTCACGAGGTTTTTCTACAATGTTGAAACTTAATTAAAAATAAATCTAATGCTACAAGACTTATATTATACGAAAAAGGACTAATAATTTGAAATTCGTAAAAATTAGAAAAATGTTGACTTAAACCAAATAGATAGTGTCATGAAGGTCTTAATAAAGTAGCTTGGAAAAATATTAAAAAAAAATATTAGATTGAAGAAAAAGGTGTAGATATTAGAAAAAGATTAATTAGATGTAAGGTAGAAGATTACAGTGGCAATGTTGGACATTAACATAGTGTGGTACAAAATAGATGGAAGATTTTACAGATAGCTTGACATTTGAGTACGATGGAAGATTGGTAACTTAGATGGATCGTTTGGAACAAGATATTATCGCCTCTAATATGGAGGTCTCAATAGTGGAAGTGATCGAGTAAGT
Organism: Senecio squalidus; assembly: GCA_910822075.1. Lineage (NCBI taxonomy): Eukaryota > Viridiplantae > Streptophyta > Magnoliopsida > Asterales > Asteraceae > Senecio > Senecio squalidus. Next base: position 18,909,930 of record CAJVGC010000590.1, read on the forward strand.
GATTTGGTCTTACTAGCAAAATGGTTGTGTAGGTTTCACCAATAACTAGCAAAAATGTTCATCTCTCACACACTCTTCACTTCTCCACGCATTCGGGTTTTTGGTGCAAAATCGTCAAATTTGGAGAATGAATTCCAAAAATTAACATCAAACTTCAATCCCTTTATAAAACATAAAAATTAACATCAAACTTCAATCCATTTAGGGACGAAAATGGTAATTAGTTTATAAAAGTGGACGAATTATACAACATTTTAAACTTAGAGACGAAATCCATAGTTTTAAATAAACCATATGGACGATTTATGTAATTAACTCAAAACTTATAGAACTCGATGTTATAAGCATGTTGAAAACGATACAAGTATCATGCAAAATAACTAATAACACAAGAATAACGGTTTACATACAACAATCATTAAAAATAAATAAACCACTTAACAAGAACAACAAAAAAACGCATCAATATTTTTCTTTCTTTTTTGCGAATTAAATTTTTATTTTATTTTATGCTATAAATATAGAGAAATTTAACAATAAGCAAGAATGAAGAGATGAGATGATTTTAGGTTTGAAGGATGACTATTTTGATCATTTGAAAATTAATGAAAGGATTGGAATTAAAATCAATGGGTTACCCCTAAGGAATGTAATTCATTGAATTGAATCAATGTTTAAATTCCGGATGAATTCAACCCCTGTAAATTTGACAACCAAACACGATACGGAATGAAATTCAATTCCAATTCCGTCTAGATTTCATTCCATTATATGAAATAAACGCGCCCTTTTGTTCTTATCTTGGACCTTTTCGTGTGATTGTTAAACTTGGGCCTCTTTAAGCAAATGGGTTTATAATATACGATAATGGACTGAACAAAACTTGTTGCCCTTTGGTCCGCACAAGCTCGTCACCAGCATTGTTGAATGTGACCATGCTCTAAAATTTGAAGAACACCGTTCTTTGAATGTCAACGCGTGAAAAAATTGTGGGTAGCATCTTGAAGTCTTAGTTCGACATCTAGTTTGGCCGTCTCAACTCCTTAATCTCTGAACTTGTAACGAGCCTTCTATGTTCGAGCAACGATTGTCAAACACGAAGGTGAGGTGATATCAACCTTGGATCTCCTGTGATGATCCCAGTGCAAACCCAACAAGTTCTTGACGAACCTAGGGTGATCAAGGTTGAGGATGAGAGTGAGAGTATATGAACTCTGCGTTTAAGGTTTTGTGAGTATGTGTTGAGATGAGATGAAAAAGTCCGATCGATAATGATTTGGACCATGTATTTATATGGCCAGTGTCAAGTATATGGAACGTTGTCCATTAATGATGATCATGAATACTTGAACGGTCTTAATCATTAATCACCAGTATGTAACGCCTTACTATTATGACGACAATAAAGCAGTCACAGACGCTGACAACTTGGACAGGCGGTGACATAGCTTGACCTTGACAGGCGCTGACATAGCTTGACCTTGACAGACGCTGACAGACATAGCTTGACTTTGACAGACGCTTACTTTGACAGGCGTTGACATAGTTTGACTTTGACAGGCGCTGACATAGCTTGACTTTGACAGGCGCTGCCATAGCTTGACTTTGACATAGCTTGACCTGGACAGGCCGCTGACGACCTGGACAGGCGCTGACGACCTGGACAGACGCTGACGACCTGGACAGGCGCTGACAACTTTGACATTCGTTGACAACTTAACATATACATAGGTAGTCCTTACTAACCTCATCATTCTATGAGCATGTTTTGTTGATGTGGTTCCTACAAGCCTTCGAGTGATCTTAAAGCAATAAAACGATACCACTATATTTTAGATTAAAACGTCTAAAAGAGATAGCGTAGGATATTATGTAATTTTTTTCCTTGCTATATCGTCTTCACGTGTGGTTACACTTTAAAATCAATTTACAATAAGCAGAGTGATCAATTACTTTAGATGTTAGCATTTAGTACTTTTTTTCAACTTGGACTTGAAGTTATACCTAACTCATTATGTGCGTGCAAATGTTCGGATTATAAGATACTAGATCATATGTACGAGAGATCCATCCTATCAAGTTCCGGCTATCACTATGGCTGCAACTTTTGGTTTCCCGTCAAATCCTACTTGTCATTGTTATAGTATTACCCGATAAATAAATTGTTAGAGTAAATCTCAAATAACTATATATTCTAGTAAGTTTTTTGACAAATATTGTTATGAATTGATTTTAAAACTTTCTCAAAACTTATACCAAATAGTTATAAAATTTCTTATCCATATCAAACATATATAAAACTTGTTATATAAGTATTGTTAATAGAGGTGTTCATCGGTTCGGTTCTCGGTTTGTTCGGTTTAGTTTATTCGATTTTTTTGAAAAAAAGTCAAAACCGAAAACCGAACCGAGAACCGAATTCATATGAAAAAAACCGAACCAAACCAAACCAAAAACCGAATTCGAATTCGGTTCGGTTTTCGGTTTTAACTAAAAGAGCCGAATTGCAAAAAAAACTACTTTTCTAGTAGTTTGTAACACACATATGAGATATAAATCAGTCGCCAATGAGATAATTTTAATCATTAATTATAAAAAGTCAAATTAAACAAAGCAAGATAAAAAAAAAGGGAAAAATGCCAGAGTATGTAACATAAAATACAAATTTTGACAATTGGGGTACGTAAAAACATTTAGAACAAAAAAGGATTATAAAATCTATTTTGTTTCAAAAAAGGATTATAAAATCTAATTTGTTTTAAAAGGGGATTATAAAATCTCATTTGTTTTAAAAGAGAATTTTCTAAAATAATTAATCGTTAAAATGAAGTTTGAAGTCTAAATTTTAAGATATGATTATAAACTCTTTTTGAAGATGTGGTTTTCTCTAAATCCTCGTGACTTTTAGAAAAAAACGAGACACGTTATTTAATGTTTTACATGTTGAAAACAAGTTAAAAAATTAACTTTTGTAAATAATCATTTATTATGCCAAATTCGATTTTATAATTTTTTTTGGTTCCAAATTTTTTTACATACCCTCAAATGTCAAAATGTGTATTTTATATTAACTTTTTTGGCATTTTGCCCTAAAAAAAAACCATAAATAGATTACAAAAATAAAATAATTAATATGTTAACTATTAAGTAATAGATGAGTTTGTCTAATCAAACAAAGGATCACGATCAAGTAAGATGTCATTCCAGTTACAATCGACTAAATTTAAAGTCCGAACAGATTTGAAAGGAGAAAATATTAGAGTTTAAGGTTTTTTGAGTACTCGTTAATAGACTATAATTAGTAAATTAGAAATATTATATATTTTTTTAAATTATTATTAAATATATATATATATATTTGATTTTCGGTTAAAACCAAATTTAAATTTCCAAAACCGAGAACCGATTTCTAGTTCGGTTTCGACTAAAAAACCGAATCAAAAACCGAATTCAGAATCGGTTTGGGCTCGGTTCGGTTTTCGGTTTATTTGATTAAAAACCAAACCATGAACAACCTTAAGTGTTAAACAACTCATGTTATATCACCGGTAAATAGATTAGTTATATATAATAAGAAAACGCACATATCGAAAATAGGTTGCATATTACGACTACAAGCTTACAATATAGGATAGTTTTGTAACCAATAATCTAGATACTTATTACTTGACTCTGGTTTTGTGAGACATATTTAAAACACTCCTGAGTTTGCGAAGAGCCTCAATTATTGTGATTCGTCCTTCAGGAGAATCATTGGTACATGAAAGTGCAACCTCGATGATCGTTGTGAGGCAATCAAGTTGTATTTTCACGCTCATTGGTTGACCATCCAAACATGACTCTTCCAGTTCGTGAAGCATATTAAAATCCAACACTTGATCCAAGCTCGTTGGGAAAGCAGCCTGCACCCATGTCTTGAGGGTAAGACCACCCACGAAGCTCTCGTCTGTTGGGCTCTTTCCAGTGAAAATTTCCATCAGCATAATACCGTAACTGTATACATCTCCTTTAGTTGACGGTTTTGCTCCCATACCGTACTCTGTATATGAGTGTACATGTCAATGTAAAATGTATGCAATTTTTCATTTTTATGTGGTGCAACCATATATAAAAATGACTACATGAGATTAGCGAAGTAGCGAACGCACCTGGAGGTATGTAACCCATGGAACCTTTAAGAACGTGGGCAGAGCTAAAAGACTGATCGTTATCGACCAACATGCTGGCAAGCCCAAAATCTCCTATTTTTGCAGTCAAATCTTCATCTAGGAGAACATTACTCGGCTTTAGATCACAATGGACCACGGGTGCGACCACACATTCATGGTGTAGATAACTCAAACCACATGCTACATCAATGGCCACATTTAATCTGTCTAGAAACCCCATTTTGTTCCGGATCCATTTCTCTAAACTCCCATTTTTCATGAATTCGTAGATCAATGCAAGAAAATCCATGTTCTTGTGATCTAAACTGGAGCATGAGGTAATAAGCTTGACCAGATTCCTGTGCCTGAGATGTCGCAACGCAGCACATTCAGCCATGAAGCTAGGCAACGAGCCAGTGGTTTCCAAGTCAAGAACCTTAACAGCTATCTCATGGGTTTGTCCGTCAAGGTTGAGACACCCGTTGTAGACAGATCCAAAACTCCCACGCCCGATGAGTTTCTCCGCTTGAAAGTTCTCAGTTGCCGAACGTAGTTGTTCATATGTCACCATTTGATGTTTTCCCTTAAACGAATCAGAAGCGTCCATAATCATCACCTTGCCTCTCCAGAAATAGAAATATAAAGCGACTAATAGAAGTATTGTTGATACGGATGCAATTACTGCGACTGAAATCACAACTGCTTTGTGGGAATCACCTCTTCTACATTTCGGATCATAGCATAGCTTTGGGTTGCCTTCAAGATAAACCCTAGTGAGATTTGAGAAAACACCATTAATAGGAATGTTCCCTTCCAAGTTGTTGAAAGAAAGGTTAACGAATTTGAGGGCCATCAAGTTTCGAAGCTGAGAAGGGATAAAACCGGAAAGTTGATTGGAAGAGAGGTCTAGAGTTTCCAAACCCTTAATTTCACCCAAGCTAGTCGGAATATTGCCCGAGAGATAATTTTTGGAGATGAGCAAATGCTCCAAGCTCTTACAGTTTTGGACCGAGTTTGGAATATTACCGAGCAAACGATTGTTAGAGAGGTCAATCGTTACTACTCTTTCAAGATTCCCAATTTCTCTTGGCAAAGAGCCGGTTAATGAGTTGCTGGAAAGATTGAGGATGGTGGTTAAACTTGGGAGATCAAGAACTTCTTTCGGGATACTTCCGTTGAGATTGTTCATGGACAAATCAATGAAAGTTAGCTTTTCAAAGTTCCTGAAACTCATGGGTATGCTTCCCGTCAACTCATTGCTTGAAAAATCGATAAGAGTCAACTTTCGAAGATTTCCTAGTGAAATTGGAATGTTCGAAGACAATCTATTTTTGCCTAGAACAAGTTCATTTAACCCCTCCAATTGGCCTATCTCTTGAGGGATTTCACCAGAAATAGAGTTGTAGCTTATATTTAATAAACCCAGGCCTTTTAAACGGCCAATCGAGGGTGGAATGCTGCCTGATATCCGGTTGGAACCCAAGTAAAGGATTCTAAGTTTTTTGGAAAGGTTGCCAATGGATTCTGGAATTACACCGTCAAAATGGTTACCGTCGATAGCCAGGAAATCAAGGTTTGAACTGTTTACGAAAGAGTTTAAGAAACCAAGACCTTCGCCCGACACACTAACGATATTATTGTACCCAATATTATACATTTCTAGCTTGGGGAGGTTCTCTAATCCTTGTGGTACGGTCCCATGTAGTTGATTATGCGCCATTCGTATGATTCTTATGTTTGTGAGGTTGTGCAGCGAACCTGGGATAGTGCCTGTGAATCTGTTGATGCAAAAGTTGAAAACAAGAAGATTTGGGAGTGTATCCCCGACGTTGTAAGGTATATCTCCCCACAAATTGTTAGAGGCAAGAGCTAGAGATTCAAGCGAAGACATGTTGTAAATGGATGAAGGAACTGTGCCAGTCAGATTATTGATGGTGAGATCAAGATTCTTTAGGTTGCGCAAACGAGACAAGTCACTAGGAATCGGTCCACTAAGTGTATTGGTACCCAAATTCAAAGTGAGCAGTGAAGAAAGGTTAGCAATGGATGGTGGAATAAAACCAGAAAGTTGATTTTTTGCTAAGTTTAGAGTTTGAAGATTAACCAAGAGACTGAGGTCTTCAGGAATCGAACCAAATAGTTTGTTTTGCATAAAATCAACAACTCTGAGTTGGATGCATCGACTTATATTTGCTGGGATGGTGCCTTGGATGTTGTTCGAGCTGACGTTGAGTAGTCTTAAGCTGACAAGTTTGGTGATCGTTGCAGGAAGTTGACCTTCAAATTGGTTTTCTTGAAGTTGAAGCGATCTTAGAAAGGACAGGTTCCCGATATGAGGGCTAACTGGACCAGATATCTGAAGCTTGGAGAGATCAAGACCAACCACTCTTCGACCACGCTCACCACACAACACTCGAGTCCAGTTGCATGGGGACGAGTTTTCATCCCACGTAGATAACGCATCAGGGGGTTGGGTGATTATTTGAGATTTTATCGAGATCAAGGCTTGTTTATCTGTGTCAATATTTAACGTGGTAGAAGCTACATATAAGTTTGATATGAAACAGAAATAGAAGATGAAAATACTTTGTAGTAAGGAAAGGTGGCTGATTAGAGGCATGATTTTTTAAGGTTTTGATGGTTTGAGTATTGGTGCGTGACTATGAGGGTATTTATAGAGGAAATTGATAGTCACGTCATTTTCCAATGCTACACCAACTCATTTTGGACTTGGTCTCAGTTTCAACTTGTTATTTACGTTAGATATATTTAGGTTTAGTTCCGAAACCCAAAAGTAAACTCGTCATCAGATGGAAACTGATCGACCATGCATTCAACTGGGATTTTGGGTTCGAGATACCAGAATCAGGTTCTTGGTTTAAAAACTAAATGGAAAGATTGTTCGATATTTTCATTAAAGTTAGATTTAATTTCCTAATAATATTAGGTATCTTGTTAATCAAGATTATGCTAGCCTATAAATATAGGTCATTGTAATCTCAATTGATATCAATAATATATTTCTCTTTGTTTTTTTACATGGTATCAGAGCCAAAGCTCTAGATCCAAATCGTCAAGAAAATATATCCTCCGGTTGCCGGCTAAATGCGGTGATTCGGAGGGATCATGTTTTTTTTTTTTTCTCTTTATCTTTTTATCTCAAATAAGTAGTTTCATTCATACCACACAAACCCTAGCCGTCATATATAATACACTCACAATATGTTGAATAGCCACCACATCAACTAAATCCACCTTTTTTGTCAATATTTCACGATTAGAGATAATTGTTGTCAACAACAAAAGTTAAACCGCCAAATTGCGGATCACTCCTAAAGGCAAAGCAAGCCATGACGTAAAATAGCGAACGTCATAAAAAAAAAAGGAGGAAACCGTCAAAGCAGTATTCAACTTTGTCGTCGAGTACAATACTATTTTCGTGTAAAACAACAACAAAGAAGAAAAGAAAAAGAAGATGAAGCGGTTTTCAACACTTGTGCTAGTTTGTTCGTTCGGAAGCCTCCCGTTCAAACTACGGGGGAGTATTAGACAATAATATATTGGGTTATATTTATCTTTATTAAGTTGATTTAATTTCCTAATAATATTAGGTATCTTGTTAATCAAGATTATGCTAGCCTATAAATATAGGTTATTGTAATCTCAATTGATATCAATAATATATTCCTCTTTGTTATTTTACATGAACCTGTTCTCTGGGGAAGCAGATTTAGGCTTTTAGACGTAAAATAATATTGACTTATTCTTATATTTACTCGCAATTCTACCTTATCATTATACGGCTTGAAAACAAGTACACATGTTACAAGCTTTTTTTCAACTTTTGGACCACCACATTACTATTGTTGCTTCTTTTTCCTAAATAATGTAATTTAATACTTACCTCGTATCCGTATTGTTTAAAAAAATAATAAAACATATAAGCCAAATAGAAGTATATATGAAAAGAAAATCGATTTATTAGCCATATTGGCGAAAATTTAAACGAGAGTCTGTTGACTAGGGTTACTTTAGAGAAACGACGGGTATATCTTCACTCAACCATCTGTTAATATTTCTAGAATTACGAAGAAAAAAAAAAAGCGATCATAGTTTTTGTCCTTCTAGCTAACTTTGGCTCATATATTCTTTAAAAAAATATTGGACATCTTTTTTTCAATTAAATGCAAAAACTAACTTTTACATTTATTTTTCGGGTTTCGTATGAAAACATCATCAATTTCATATTTGAAAGTCTTAAGTCCAAAAAACCATTACATGACAATTTTGAATACTGCACATTTTGAAAATTATGTTCACTCGTGATGATTATACGACACACAAAATAGTGCAATACAAACCAAAGCAATCAACCACTAACTTGTGGAAGGACTTTTTTTCAGTGTTATTTTTCAAGCAAATGGGTTAACATGTCAAATTGATTAATTGTAATAGATGAATATTTTGGCAAATGTTTGACCCATTTAGTGTTTAGTAATATTTATACAATTTTGGTTACTTTAATTAGCGTACATAGGGTATTTGTTTTGGCAAATCTCAAAATATTACGATCTCTATCTAAATTTGCATAAAACTTTATAAATTATATTTAATATCTTTTATATGAAAACTTGTAGCATCGATTGTCATTTATGTGTATTTCGTTAGATATTCGTTACCCCGTATCATGTGTGTTGGAACCCAACCTTCGGACTCTATTTGGACCCTACATATTATAAGTGGTGGAATCACTAATATGTGTAAGAAACACGAATATAACCCCATAACATGTGTGTTGGAACCCAACCTTCGGACTCTATTTGGACCCTACATCTTATAAGTAGCGGAATCACTAATATGTGTAACAAACACGAATATAACAAAAAAAATGATATTATAAACCTTATGTAATGTTGTACAATACGAATAACATCAGTACTAGTGATTACAAGACTTTAGACTGTTCAAACAAAGAGTTTCGTTGATAAATGCTTTTGGCAACGTAACTCTTCACCTAGGGATTCGGGCGACCTTATTTATGATCCCAATGTGAGGTATTATTTATAGGCAACCATAAATGACCTAAAGAGTTTCGTTGGCGAAATAGTTCCAACGGAACTCTTTTATAAATGCATTGTAACATTTAACAACTCAATCTAAATACAATGAAAAGTGCACAACACTTTAACTTGAAGTATAAGGTACTATTAATAAGCATTTATGTTCCAACAATGTGCAATACACAAAAGTTAACATAATATTCTAACGACATCCACAAAACAATCAATGTAACAAGTTTTAATAAAACTGACGTTAAATTGTATTTTAAACTTTTAAAAAATATGTAATTTGATACAAATAACAATACATTACGTGCAATTTACTGAACTGCATGACTATAATAGTTAGCATTGATTTCTATAAAAGGTTATTGTATGCGTGGTAATCCTGACCTCATGATCTATTTTGATCCAACCGACTATTTCGTAAAAACCGATCCTGAGACAATGATCACATAACATATGGAAATCAACTAGAAGTGAATAGTTAACATCAATTTATGTTTAAACCCCCAATATAATTTTTTCTTAGGGATTTATATACCCCTCAAGACAAACTGACACCAACTAGTTCTTCGTTATTAGTCGATTATGTCTTCATAAAGATTTTACAAAATTTGCAATCAAAGTGCCATCAATATCATAAACGAGAAATGTTTGAAAATGTATCCAATTTCACTCTAATATTTATAAAGTTTATTCAACTTTAAACGAGTTTATTGAAGCATCCAATTTTTAAAACCATTATTGTAAATATTCAAACTTAAATGACATTCATTTATTTTGTCACCTAAAGTGTTACATCATTGATTTGAAAAAGTTTGATCGATCGAATACACAAAATAGTGGTATTTAAAAATTAAATAGAAAGGCACCTATTTAAAATTTATTCAACTTTAAACTTGTTTATTGAAGCATCCAATTTTTAAAACCATTATTGTAAATATTCAAACTTAAATGACATTCATTTATATTGTCACCTAAAGTGTTACATCACTGATCTGGAAAAGTTTAATTGATCGAATACACAAAATAGTGGTATTTAAAGATTAAGTAGAAAGGCACCTATTTAAAATTTAAAATGAGTACAATTTACATTTTGTGAAGTAAGGATAAATATACTTTTGGATACTTGTATCATTTTGTAAATAACTTGTAACTAAGGTCACGAATTAAAGAAAGAGAAAAAGAATATAGACTTGAACTTTGAAAGAGACGATGCGTCTCACATCTTCTTTCTTAAAAACCATAAAACGAAAAGGTTTTGTTTGACCCCTTCATCACTAGACTTTTCAAATGGAATGTTTCAACACGTTGTTTGCTTGAATCTCCTAGTGACTACGAGATTTTGAGAACCGTATTACAATTTTGACGGTTTTGATAAATATAACATCAATGGTTATTTTATCACGTTCACATGTATAAAAAGATTGCACATTAATTGTCTCTAAAGTAGAAAGTAGTAATATTATAAACATAATCTTAATGGTTATTTTATTATTGATAATGTCTAATCTTTACGAATAAGATTATTTTTAATGGAATGAACCCTGATTCGATCCATTAATTTGGATCCAACTTACCCTTCTTCAAGGACCGGTCATTCTAAAACAAGCTAGAACTGGAAACAATTTTCTAACACTTGACCCATTTCTACAATGTATAATGTAAGTACATTTTTTTTTTTTTTAATCACAAACGCTTCTAGTAAAATTTTCAAACATTAAAGTGACCAGATTATGATATTGTTGTCGATGACTAAAGTATGATAAATCATATATTATTTTTTGGCTAAATGAATGTTTGAGCAAATAAATATTTTTAACATGATTCGAATTTGATATATATTACATTTGGTGAATATTTCATTGGGTAAATATTACATTTGTTGAATTATCAACATGGCAACTCGTGAAGGACAAAAAGCATATAATTATGGAGAAACGTTAGGTTCAACAAATAATACTTAACTTTATATGCCGTAAAAACAAAAAATTAAATAAAAAGACATTTTATAGATATTTAAAAAAGTTAAAGGATTATAAATAAACTTTGAATAAAAAAATCGTCTTTGCTGCATATATATATACATGAATATTTAGTCCTATATTTATATCATTAATAATCAAGTTTCTTAATTAAGATATTGAGAAGAAAAAGTATATGAGTTTTAAGAGATAGTTTGCTTAGTTTTATGAGAAATGCTAGAGAGGGTATGTCGAATTGTAGAAAGAAAATCTACGTGTTTTATAAGGCATACAAATACTATCGCCGCGTGGGTGAGTGAAAGTTGACATAGCAATAATAAAATAAAGTAATCAAATACGAAAGAGGGCTACAATTATATCAAAGTATCAAACATTATATTAAATGTTCTGTCTCAAAGTTTGAGTCCTAACATTATAAAAACCTTTAAATTTTTGTTCATTAACAAGTTAGTTTTTTTTTTTTTTTTTTTTTTTTTTTTAAATAAACAATCCTTAGTGTTTTTAGGATCTTTCTTAGAGGATGTTTGTTTCGGCTTATATAACGGGTTTATGAGTTTATGTATATTTTGATAAGCTTATAAGTCCAATTTTTCCGGCTTATGAGCTTATCAAGTTGAGCTTATAATTTATTTAAGCTCATAAGCTCAACTTGATAATCTTATAAGCCGGAAAAATTGGGCTTATGAGCTTATCAAAATTTACATAAGATCATAAGCCCATTACATAAGCCGAAACAAACATCCCGTTAACCCTTCAAGCTATCCTAATTCTCTTTATATTTACACTAAAATAACTCATCTCTTATACATTTGATCAAAATGTTTTTATATCTGAGTGGAACACATACCATGCATCTATAAAAGTCCTTCAACAAATTGATGGCTGATGACTTTAGGTTGTTCTCATTTCAGTTGACTTTCTCAAAAAGTTGAACCTTAAAAAGAAAACATTGCCTTCATATCTTAGACATTTTGAGGCCGTCTTTGTTTATAGTCGTTTGGATTGGGGGATAAGTCAAAATCGAAAAGGTTTCTTGAACAAAGGCCACTTAGGGTGTTCACGGAGATTAACCCACATTTCTCTTAATTCGAGTGATAGTAGACGTAGATTAATTAACCGTAAACTTAAATTGACCAAAACGTATCACACGCCACTATGCCAGCATTTTGCAACCTGTCGATCAATTTGCTACTCATTTTCCGCGGCTTAATATTTGCGAGTTCGTCTCTAAATCCATCACTAATGGAGATGGAATATATGTCACTACTCTATTATAATTACCGTATAAGCTTCTTAATTAATAGAAATACTAGTATAAGTTTTTTAGACCATGTCACCTACTAATGGTTTCAATATCTTCAATTGTCTTATATCAAAATTAGGATTCGTGTACAAACCCTTCACCACAAGAAAAATTGAAACCATTTCTCGATGGATTATCTGTTGGTCACACTCGCACTACTAGTCGCTACATTTCTACTCACCACCCACTTCCGTCGCAAATACTCCACCCTTCCGCCGACTATCTTCCCGACCCTTCCTATAATCGGGCACCTATATCTATTAAAGAAACCCATATACAGAACCTTAGCTAGAATCTCCGCGAAACACGGTCCGATCCTCCTCCTCCGCTTCGGATCCCGTCGCGTTCTCTTGGTCTCCTCCCCTTCCATATCCGAAGAATGCTTCACAAAGAACGACATCGTTTTCGCAAACCGTCCTCGTTTGCTAGCTGGCAAGATTCTCGGCTCAAACTATTCCAACATCGGTTGGGCACCTTACGGTGATCACTGGCGTAACCTTCGGAGAATCTCCACCGTCGAGATTTTCTCCACGCACCGACTCAACGAGTTTCATGACATACGTGCTGAGGAAGGAAGACTTTTGATAGATAAGTTGACGTCAGCATGTTCTTCGCCGGTTAGCTTAAACTCGGCGTTCCATGAGTTGATGTTGAACGTGATGATGAGGATGATATCCGGGAAGAGATATTTTGGCGGGGTTATGGAAGAGGAAGGGAGGCGGTTTCAGGAGATAGTGAAGGAAACTTTTCTCGTGGGCGGTGCTTCGAATTTAGGGGATCATTTGCCGATATTGAGTTGGTTCGGAGTAAAAGGATTGGAGAAGAAGCTAATTTCGTTACAGAAAAAAAGAGATTCTTTTACTCAAGGCTTGATTGATCAACTTAAAAATACGAAAGTGGAAAATAATGATAGCAAAAAGAAGAAAACCATGATTGAATTGCTATTAGAGCATCAAGAAACAGATCCCGAATACTACACCGATCAACTTATTAGAAGCTTTGTCCTGGTAAGATCATATCCTCTGTGTTTTTTCTAGCTATGAGTCAAACAAGTTAATAGGTACGAGCCTATCGAACAGATCCTTTTCAAGTAAGGTTGTGTTTATTTTAGACTCCAATCTTATCAGTTTCCCCAAACATAGTTTAAATTTGCTTCTGTTGATTAAAATTTATGGATATTTGTTTTGATATGTTGTTCTGAATCTTTGAACTTGTTGATGATTAGAACCTATTAACAGCGGGTACTGATACTTCGACTTCAACCATGGAATGGGCCTTTTCTCTATTGCTCAACCATACACATGTTCTAGAAAAGGCACGAAATGAAATTGATAGTCATGTAGGCGAAGGCCGTCTTGTTGATGAATCAGACATGGACAACCTACCTTACCTCCGTTGTATAGTGAACGAGACTTTGCGAATGTACCCTGCAGGACCGTTACTAGTACCTCACGAGTCGTCAGACGGTTGTGTGGTCGGAGGCTATCACATCCCACGTGGGACTATGCTACTAGTAAATCAATGGGCTATACATCATGACTCTAACTTGTGGATAGACCCTGAAAGGTTTAATCCGGAGAGGTTCGAAGGACTAGAAGGTGCAAGAGACGGGTTTAGGTTCATGCCATTTGGGTTTGGAAGGAGGAGTTGCCCAGGGGAAGGATTGGCCCTGCGCATGGTTGGGTTGACTTTGGGGTTGCTTATACAATGCTTTGATTGGGAAAGGATAAGTGAAGAAATGATTGATATGACCGAAGGTCCTGGGCTAACCATGCCTAAAGCTCAACCTTTGTTAGCCAAGTGTAGACCGCGCCCAATGACTCGAGATTTAATGTCTCGGAGTTAACTTTTTGAGGCTTTGTTAACCAGAAACTAGTTTCCTTGAATTATCTCTACTTTTGTTATTTCACTTGTATGTAATCAAACCTTTCATATTTATTTTCAAAGGGAGTTGATTTTTTCACTTAAAATTTTTATTCATTTACTTAGATTTAAATTGAATTGACAATTATACCCTCCTTTAATATTAAAACCCAATTCTTGAAACCATTTCATCTTCATTACAACAAATAAGCACATAAAATTTGTCCATTTTCAATATCGCTTGGAAATCCATCAAAATGTGCAAGAAATCAAATTTCACACCAACACAAAATCGATTTAAGAGGTTCTAAATAACAAAATCAGAAATCAATGATAACCTTTTTTTTTATTTATAACAATTAGCACAAAAACACACCGTTGAAGGTTGGGGAATTGACTATGGCGTTATCAGACTTGGTTTGGGAAGATCGATCTCTACCTAGTAGCGCAACCTAATTTGGTTTTTCTCTTATAGTACTTGTTATAGGTAAAACCGTCCATGTAGCTAAAGTAAAGCCAATTGTCCGAGTTCTAGTTCTATTTATGTTTAGATAAATATAAATGTTAATTTAGTAAAATGATTAATACATATTTTATTATATTTTTGTTTTCGGTTTCGGTTTGTTTGAATATTCCATTGGCGAAAAAATGTGGATTAGTTGATGTGAAAGTTAGTACTATTCGAGTTTTTTTTTTCTTTGCCGAAGCGTCGTGGGTGGAATTTTTTTTTTTTTTTTTTTTATCTCATCAAATTTGGTATTTTTGTTAATTTGCAGTGACATAGTTGCTATAGTGTTTGGAGCTAGTGGTTTCCTCGGACGGTACTTGGTGCAAGAGCTTGGTTAGTGCCATATTTTTGTTAATTTGCAGTGGCACACTCCTTAAGAAAATTATAGGTATATTTGTGCTGTTTCATACTTGTGTCGAAAATATATTTAGATTAAGCAGTTTAGCAAATCATCTTTTCCTGTATCACATAAGTATACGAGAATCTATTGTAATTTGAGAGTAGTTATCGAGTGAGAGAGAAAGTTGTAATTTAAAATTTCATTTTGTGCTATGATGCATATATTTATTTTTGTGTTTATCTGCAGCTAAAATGGGTTCACAAGTGCTGGTACCATTTAGAGGTTATGAGGATTCACCTCGCCATCTTAAACTGATGGGAGATTTGTGGCAGGTAAGTTATGCCATTGATTGTTTGTTTCATTCCTTAATTTAATTTTAAGTGTATAAAGAAAAAAGTGGGAAAAATAATAAAAATAGAATTGAGGGTATAATTGCCAATTTAGTTAAAATTTAAGTGGATGAATAAAAACTTCAAGTGAAAAAATCACCTCCCATTTCGAAAAGTTTCGTTTATGGAACTCTCTAACAAAATTGCTTCATTCGAGGGTAATTAGTGTTTATTCTTTCGTATTATATTGTAACATAATTTTCTCGTAAAAATATCATTATTTAATTGAAAAAACAATAAACAAACTTGAGTAAAAGGCTTATCTCATCTTAAAATAATCTCGACAAAGTGTGGTTTCCGTTAGCATTTTGTTAGGGGGCTGATATGGTGGGCCTAGAGGGGTTGTAGGCCTAGCCCACTTCAATAATAATAATAATAATAATAATAATAATAATAATGATAATTATTATTATTATTAATGAAACGGATTCGGAAGTTTTCCGTGTCTTAAGACATCGGTTTGCTTACTGTTGTATATATTTTTAGTCAAATTAGTTTCGCTATTGTTAAAGGAGTAGGGGACCCAGATAGTATCTTGATTTTCCACCACTTCTTATAAACTTTTTAATAATAACAATATTACTCTTCATAATAAAAAAAAAAAAAATATAAATAAAAAAATAAATAAAAATAATAATAATAACAATTATAATTATTAGAATTATTATTGTTATTATTATTATACAATGGTATTTGCTTTCTAAACAAATTCCAAGTATAATATAGTTGTACTATCATCAGTAAAAAATTATATAAAAAATGTAGGAGTTTGTTTTGGTACTTTACAAAAAACTAAGGTGTTTCGTAATTTTTTTTAAGGCATATGCTAATCGTAGCCCTTAGGGGCAATGATTAAATAATAACCTTCAAGCTTAAAGATATTGCACACTAACTAACATGAAGAAAACCGAAATTTTTGTTTCTATCTAAAATGCAAAAGTTCATGCTTTTCTTTCTTTATATTAACCGTTTAACCATTTTTATTCATAACCCAAGAGCTACGTTTAGTATTTTTCTTTTTCGTTTTCTAAAGACCACTTATACATAGGGTTATATCAACTTACGATAAATGGAAATCTTATTTTAGTATGAATTTGGCATTCCATCGACACAGGAACAAAATTTTCAATGTTAATTTACTACGGGACAATTGAAAATAATAAAATATTCTATGACTGGTACGTTTTCACATACTAAAGTAAAATTATCTTTATCCATCAAATTTTGATTCCTATTTAAGGGTCAGCAGTAATTTTCCCATATCATGAAAATTTCTAAGAAGCTAACAATTTTATCCAAGTTTATGCTCTAGTGATGTGACCGTGACCGGTATAACTTTATTAATAGAGCTAAAAATCAACCTAAAACTAAACGAAACAAGTTGGAAAACAAAGGGAAACGACGAGTTGGAGTTAATGTATAACCTATGTGGTGGCTACTGGCTATAATTGAAAGGTGTAGATTCATAATTTGATAGATTTATTGGACTTTTCCTTTTCATCGTTATTCTTATCTTATTCCTTTAAGATACAAGCGGATGTAACTAATTCTCTTTTGATCAATACTGTATTTGTTACGAAAACTTTCAATATATAAGATGATTATATGTGTGTTTGGCGTAAGAAGCTGAAGCTGAAGCTTAAACTTGTGCTTATGGTCGGAACTGAAACTTATATATAAGGATGAAAAACATGTTTGGTAAATTGTTGGAGTTATGAAACGACATCAAAGGATATATATAAATATGTTATTTAATTGGTATAAGGGCTATTTATGTAATTTTATTTGATATAAGTTATAGCCCTTTCATAAACTACTTCAAGTAGCTTCTGGTTTTTGGGCTTATGGGATCTTATTTTTTTAATAAGCCCTAAAAACCAAACAAAGCTTATAGATAAAAACATAAGCTTATCAGTATAAAGACATATTTGGGTATATAGAAATATGTTTGGTTGAAAGCTTTGCGGGACTTATTAGGGCTTGAGCTTACGTTTTTAATAAGCCCCGACAACCATACCTTTATACTAATTATATACGGATAAGCTTCAGCTCCAGTTACTTTACCAAAATGTTTTTCATCTTTATATATAAGCTTCAACCCCGACCATAAACTCAAACTACAACTTCAGTCTAAGTTCAAGCTACTTATGTCAAACACACCCTATATATAATTCATGATAAGCAATAATCAGTATTAAAAATAGTTAACATCTAAAATTTGTACAAACTGATTATGAGGAGCTAAAAAGTATTAATTGTCTCATATTTTCCAAAAATAATTGTATTCTGATTGGTTAAATAACAAAAAATAAAAATAAAGAATTATGTCTTAAAATTCTGATTTTTTCTTTAAATATTTAGTTGTTAACTATAATAATGTAGCCTGTTATTATTAAAATCCAAAGTAATTATTACCACATATGTTTAACAAATATTGTTTATCTTTTTATTTATATTTTTCCAAAAACTAACGTCTTGTTTTTTCAATATTGATATTAAAAATATAATAACTTTTTATTTTTCTTAGATATATTGAACTTTTAAAACTCTAAAAATAACTTACATCTTTAATGCAACGGTATAACGGATAATCTAATTAGAAAGTAGTTCATTAATCACATTATCTTATGTCGACCGTATTTTATTTTACAAACACTTTTATTTGAACGGAGGAAGTATATATGTATTTTAAATAAGTTAAAACACGTAAAATATAAAATAGTCATATTCAAACACTTAAATGACATTTCTAGCATTTAAAAAAATATATAAAATAAACACAAAAAATATACACTTCCAAACACCATCTAAATATATATGAAAGTCTTTTGTCAGTAGAAAATAAAAAACATAAAAACGAAAAACACACAAAGAGATGGCCAATGACATGGGCAGAGCCATATAACAATCATTATCGAGTGAGATTTCATGTATTTTGTTCAATATTTTAGATTAATAGAATTAATTTTAAATTTTGCATAAATATTTATTTAAGTTACGACTATTTATTATTGCAACACTTGGATACTTTGTCTTTAAACTATCCACGCCAAGTACGTATTTATAAATCTATAGATAAACAAAAAGGGGTCACATAGACTAGACCCACTCAAATTAAGACAACATTGACGAACCAAATACGAATGATGAAAAAGGTACAATAATTTGACAAAAAACCAACAGGATGGCAATCACGATCAATACCTCCTCTTTGATAAATAAGCTCCACGTTTGATCTCTTTTCACATTTTTCTTCACGCTTTTTATTGTAATTTTATTTTTTATCGAATCCATAACATGTTGAACATTATATCTTCGAACATAATATTGTGCCGTGGAAAGAAGAGAGATGTGAAACTTCCGCGTGATAAAAGGTACTTAAAACTCACATTTTACCACTCGGATCTATGTGTCTATTCAACTTTCACCCGCTTACATACTATCAAACAAAACTCCACCCACCGTCTCTCTCAAGTCTCGACAACATGGAAAAGTAAAGGAGTCAAAATGTGTAACCATATTGATCGGTTCTAATATACATATATTTTGGAAGCCGTTCAACATATTTGGTTTAAGCATCCGCTTGACTACAAAAATGTATGTCCATCATTTAAAGTGATTAAAAAAAATTATATTTTATAGTCCACTTTAAAATTGAATGTTGTTTTAAGAATTACTATTGTTAATGACACTCCTATTAGGTTAATGCCACATGGGGTTTAACATGTGGAGTAAGGGGGTTTCAATAGCATGACCCTTTAAGGATATACGTAACAAGTAAAATATAGGTTGGTTAACCATAAAACTAGAAATTTATTTTAGAACAAAACAAAATATCAATCGGTACACATAAATTGGAAGAGATTATTATTTTTCTTTGGTTTAATTTTATTTCAACTTATTATAAGTATTTGCCAGGGAATTTCTTTAGGAAAGTAAACGAAATTTCAACACCTACAAAGTCTTTCGGTCAAGCAATGAGATAAGGAAAGTTTATAAAAGGAAAGTTTCATTACAACTAGTTAATGAGGTATGTCTATAAAAGGAAAGTTTCATTACAACTAGTTAATGGAATGCTAAAATAAGTATTTTCTAGGAACTGGAAACTTGCCTTACCATTTACCAAAGCCGCGTGCATACATATGTGATAAATTTGTAAATAAACTGGTCAGAGATTTTCTTTCTACGACAACGTACTTATAAAATATAAATATTACGTCAATATCCTTATATAAATTACAATCACATCAATATTTTTTAAAACTTTATAATACTCATATATTCAAAAGTCAATTAAATTATTTTTATATTTATTTTAATATTTTAATTCTTATATTAATTTAAAAAAAATATTTTATTACCTTTTTACCCTTTTAACCGTAATTAAAATACGAACTTCTTCTATTCTTTTCTTCACACCTTTTTTTCTTCTTCTTTAGTTTTTAGACATTTTCTTCTTATAAGGTATACTAGAGTCGTTATAAGGTATACTAGAGTCGCTACCTTTGATCAGAACATTATCATTCGTAAGTTGTTTAGTTATGTATTCGGTTGTGATTATTTTTTGATAATATTATACATATATTGTTGAATTGTTATTTTGTCATAAGATATATAGTTAAAAGTTGGTTAAAGATGGATGATATTGTTGATAGTACTATGTGTGACTCTTCAAGATGGGACAACATGTTGGTGATTTTAGTGTCATCGACGATCATTTAGGTAATGTGATTTATTAGAGACCGATGTGACTTCATATTCAGCTCGGATACGAGTCAGTGAAGTGTGGAGTGCACACTCGTTGAGCTGATATGAACTCAACCACGACAGTAAAGTAGGGGTCAAGGGGGCAACGCCCCTAAACCTAAACGATTTTTACTATTCAGCTTTAAGGTGTTACCTTAAAATTCCCGCCAAATTCCCAACTTTTGGGACAATTTTCAGACAGTTATAACTGTCTGAAAACCGTCGGTAACTGCCGGAAAACCGTCACAATATTTGTATCTTAATACAGAAGATTTTGTCTCTTTGAAAATAACGAAAAACACACAATTTCCTTTACTTTTCCGATTTGTGATTCAATGCCTAAACACACAAATTGACAATTCTCTTTGTATTATCCCGATTAGGATTTCGTGCAACCCAGACAATTGATAGGGTCGAAATACTTAATACGGAAAGTGAATTAACACGATACACTGAGAAATCCAAGATCATGACATACATACCCTAATTTCAAACACAACATGGTTCAATCGCCAATAATTGAGTTTGTTTTTACTTTTTATTTTAATATGGAATTTCCTGATTGTGTTTAAAACTTATAGTTAATTTTGCATGATGGTTCCAAAAAGTCACATGTAATATATAGATGCATCATTGATTATATATCCTTTTCATTTTTAGGCAAGTATCTAGCAAGTACAAGCTCAAATTGAAATGGTTTGTTTCGATTAGCCCGGAACTCGCGCAGGAAAGTATATTGTTTTTGCAAAAGAAAGTGTACCTACGTAGATACGTTGTCATACAACTTGAATTTACTAATTGAAGAAGTGACAAAGCATTATCCACCACAAAATGACGTACTTTTATCAATCCCTTTTGCTAACAAGTATGCAGAAGCGCAAACTTTTATTCAACTCGATTGTAATGACAACTTTACGATGATGCTTAACATGTACGAGGAGGAGAAAGAAGTAACAATTTATGTTACAACATATAATCATACTCAATAAAGGTATAAACACTTGTTTATGTATATAATTGTTATACAAGTTCAAACTTAAGTTTCTTTTTTACCTCGACTCGAGTAAATCGATTAGAGGTTATGCTAGATGAAATGGAATGTAGTTGTCGGATTTGGCAAGTTAAAGGTCTCTCATGTGTACACGCATCGACCTTTATTGCTCTTACAAGGGATGCTATTTGGGAAAACTATGATGACTCGTATTTCACACTCAATAAATATAAAGCAGCCTACGCTTTCGAGATTAGCCCGATGCCCGAAAAGGATGAATGGGAACACATAAACACAAGTGGAAAAATCTATCCACCTACTATTAGACGCCCTTCCGGACGACCAAAAAAGAACCGGATTGTAGCACACAATGAGAAAAAGAAAAGGCACAAATGTGTTCGATATGGTAAATATGGACACCATCATAAAACATGCAAGAGTTTAGCTGATGCTAGTACATCTCAAGCACCTGCGAGTAAAATGTTAACTTGTTCTCAGTTTTGTATTATATATCTTCGTAAATAATCGCACGAGTACTCTTAGTTAATAACTATTTACTATTATTTCAGGGTACGAGTGAGGAATATAAAATCTGGTGAAAGTGATAACTCGAAGCAAAACTAAAAAAGTTAGATAAAAGAGTTGTTTGCATCTAACTTGATGGGAGTTGTAGTTTTTGATCAATAAATTATGAACTTGTCATGAATTTCTTTTGTTTTCATCAATAGTGTAATACAATGTTAAGAAATTTTAGAGTTTGCATTTTTATTGTGGATTTTATTTTATCATGGGTTGATTCTTAACTATCATATGGATATGTTTTTGTTATTAAATTTAGTTATGATGTCATGTTGTCAGATTGTTCATTGTTATTTTGAACTTATAATCAATAACTCAGTCATGATTATTAAAATATTTAAAGAAAAAAAAAAGTTTGTGGATCAAGCAAATTTATACGTCCAAAGAAAAAAAGATTTATGTCCATAAACATCGATTATATACCCAAAGAAGAAAAATATAACTTGGTAAATCAAATCCTTTTTCAACATTCAAAGTCTTTAGTTACTTTTGTTCTTTCAAGTCGTCTGATAAGGACTCCTAACAAACTCTCACTATTTTGACAATTGACTTAATGATTGACTTAAGGAGTTTGTATATGAATTGTTGGGTTAACCGATTATATTTTTTAGTTCTAAACTAAATGTGATAAAGTTATAAAATTTATTTACTATATGAACTTTATTTGAAGTTTTTTCTAAATAAAGGTTTTAAAGTGATCACAAAGAAACAAAGATTTATTGAAAAACAAACAGAATTATTTTTAAGAATAGAAGTTAATTAAAAGCTTATAAAGGCTCATAAAAGCATTACTTGTTTATTTTCTATGTATATACGGATAATTTTACTGAAAAAAAATACAAATATGATATGTAAAAACTGAGATAATATTGTGTATTATTAACAATATAAATTATAATGTCATATGATATCATCATTTTGATAAAAAGATGTAAAATTAATCTTTAAAGACATCTAATGGTTAATACTTTGTCATGTGAGTTTTAATATATATAAATTACTAGTTTTAATACCCATATGATGTACGGTAATCCAAAATTAATCTTATTAAATTTTTTAGATATATTACAATTTATCTAATTTTTATTAAATATTACTTTTTTTTGTCCCAAAAAACATATACATACTTTTATTTATATTTGTATGCATGGACAAAATGAAAAAATATTTCATCAATTACACTTATTTTATTTCGATCATTTTTTGTTCTATATATTTTTTTAAAACGGATAAAATATGTTATAAAAATAATATTTAATGCTTATTAACAAATATGAAAATAATTATTTATCATAGATAAATATCAAATTTTAAGTAAACTATACAGTGGTAAATTAATATTAAAATCATTATTATTGATTATGATAAAAATAATTAATTTATTTTAAAACTTAGTATTTATCCATATATTGTTTCAGAATTACCCTATGTGTTATTCTAAAATTGTTTCAATCATCTATTAATTATATATTTAGATATAGATAGATAGATTATAGATAAATTATAGATAGACTATAAATTATAAATACCAAACACACTTGTTATGACTATACAAAAAAAATCTGTACAAAATAAGATTTTTTTTTTTTTCACTAGTTTTAGCCTATGTATCACAGAGACAATGTAAACTAACCGTTTATAATTATTTAAAGAGATATGCTACACTCACAAAGAGTTTACAAAAAGATTTTGACAAAGTGATTTGGAATAATTAATTAACCAATCACATCTAACCACTCATTCTCTCTCATGTTTTTTCTCTCCATTCAAATGTTAACACTTCATTTTGTAAATAAGTTTTTGTAAAAAATTTGTATGTATATCATTTCTCTTATTTAAATGAAAGATTTTGTTTACGTATAAAATACATATCATATGTAATCATTAATTTTGTGAAACATAATGTTGAATTTATTACATTACATCCATATAGTTTGTATCTTTTTATTGGATGAAGATTAATATGTTTGGTTATTATAAAGTTATCTTGATATATATTTTTAAAAATAAATAAAAAATTATTGTAAATATAATAATCAACACTTGAAAAAAGTAAATTTTTTGAAGAATGTAACAAGATACGAAAAACTAATGAAATTCAAGCACAATTATTTTAATATCTCAAAGTCAATAGGAGTGTATCGGTGCTAAATTTTTTCCATTTCAAATCATATATAAACTTTTTTTTAAGTTTAATTTGTTTGAAGTAGTGTTAATTTTATGGTGGTTATAAGTAAATAATTATGTTTGGACAATGTCACATTATAAAAAAAAAATATAAGTAGACAAAATGTATGTTAAAAATAAAAAATAAATTAGGAATAATTAGTATTCGCACAATGCGGGACATATTTTTTCCTAAAAAATTGTGCGTAAATGATTTAATTTCATTTTGTTTAAATATTGTTGTGTTTATCGAGTATTTTTTATTTGATTGCGTTATAGATTATTTAGATTGATGTATCTTTTTTAGTCAATAAATTTTTAGTGGTTATTTTAATTCAAAAGTTAGATTTTACAGTATTTTATATCATATTTATCGATAAAGTTATATAATATTTATATATATTAGTTAGGTGCGTAAATATTGTTCTTACTTAAAAATGATTAGTTGATTATTTATACTTTAAATTAAACAAGTTATATACTATTAATGAGAAAATATATTTGTAATTTATCTTTTAATATATTCTATTATGTGTTTTTACTTTTATTATATATTGATAGATAAAAAAACAAAACTTTATTTATAAAACAAAATTTATAATAAATATTTAAAAATCTTTATATGATAACTATATATAAGTAATAATTACTAAAAGCTACTGGCCTATAAGGTTAACGATGAAGAGTGTTTGCTCACATAATGAGATAGACTCCTACAACTTCTAAATGTATAGTGTAAGTTTGCTAATATAAATAATAAATCTAAAATCATAAAAATCACAAAATCATATCATATCATATATATTAATAAATTAATTGCACATTATTCTAAGTCAAACTAACCCATGTATTCCTCATTTACTGTTTAAAAGCTAGCACGTTTTCTCTCACACAATAACTTTACTCGTCCACCTTAATTATTTTCTATTTCTTCAAAAGTAACTATTCATGCGACATTTTTCTCCTGAATTTTCAGAAAAGAAATAAAAAGCAACATAGTAAATTAAATAAAGTTAGTTAAGTTTTTCTTTTATAAACTACTATATTATTGTCAAATAATAACACAGACAAATATAGACAAAAGTAAATCGTAAATTTTGTGTTTATGTATATATTTTTTTTGTTATTATCAGAAAACGACGTTACACGTTAAATAACATATATACTTGCACGTTTATACATATTATTTTTAGTTATAATAACAAATATATCTTTACGTTTATTCATATGTTTTAATATTTTATATTAGGAAAATTTTGAATAACTATAAGGTAAATGCTAATCGAAGTTGAACGATAATATAAGTAAATAAGGATTGGTATATTGGAAAAAGAGACAAATGTTTTCTGAAGTGAAGATGGAATGAAAGTTAATATAATTATGTATTATGAGATGCTGTAAAATGAAAAATCATATTTGTTTATATTATCAATATTATCTAATGGTTGAAATTAAATAAGTTAACTTACACAAGAGACTTTATTTTGTTATATCGTATTTAAAACTCATCTTTTATTATCTATTAAAAGTTCTTTTAATTTATTTTTATACATTAATATTTACAACTCAAGTTAAAGATATATCTTTTTACTATTATTAAACCTCTTTTATTAAATAACACAAAGAACATTTATTTAGAAATTAAATTTAAATCGAAACGGAGAAAGTAGTCAAAAAAGTTTAAAGCGTTAAAAAGAGAGTTGACACCCAACCACTATGTATCTGTTAAAGTCTTGAAAATGTAAAAACAAGATGTATTATGTGATTTGTTACATGTATCCTTAAAACGAAAAACCATTTTGATAAAATTATTATTTAATAATAATACAACATTTTCCTTGTTATTTTTTTTTCTTTTCAATTAAGTAGATCTAATTAACACTTTATTTACTTTTTCTTTTTATAGTATAGTACCCGCACGGTGTAGCGGGGATAATAAACTATATTTGATATAATTATATTACGAATATTTAATTATGGAAATTAAATACGCAAAACGATAAAAACATAAAATGTATTTAAACTCCAATCATAATGTAAAACGTGAAGATACGTATAGATGCGAACTTTTAAAAGATAGAAAATATAGTTTGTTGCAATTCTTACTGTCCTTGTACTTGTTAAAACATTTGCCCATCAATAGTCATTTTTTCTATTTCTTGATTGGTTCAAACTCAATTTACACTTCTTTTTTTTCTTGAATTGAGTTCTCTAATAGTTTTATATCTCGTTATTGTGTCTTCTTGGTAAGCTTCTTGCAATTGTTGACCATCTAAAACATAACATTGTAATGACAAATAAACATACTTATAAGTAAGAGCTTTTAAAAGAAAAAGATAGTATAAAATAGTCTCATATTTTTTAAAGAAAATAAGTAAATACCTATTTAAGCATGTATATCCATAATGATGGTTTCTTCTTGAGAGGATACCCAACCTTTCTTAAGGTCTGATCTCAGATAGTTCAGTTATTCTTTTCAACCCTACACTTAAACATAAACAAATAAACATTTTTAGCATATGAAACCTCATAAAGTACAATTAGGACCAACATGTGTGACATAAGTGTGTATGTGTTGACCCGACTTCCGATTCTCCATCAAACAAATTACAAAACAAACTTAGGAATCATATTTAAGATGAACCTCTTTCGACTTCCTATTCTTCATCAATTTTTGCATGGTTTGTAATTGAACTTTTTTATGAATTTGACCCATTTGTTAACAAATAAATACCGTTAATTACGGTATGAAATTACATGTGAGTTTTGGTTTCCAATCATAAATTCTTTAATCAATATAAACGAAATTGGTTATTGTTATTATGGTAAATAAACACTTCTAAGTCTACATGTTTAAAGTATCTTTCCGTTCATTTACTATACAAAGCTAAATCTTAATTAACCAACATTATTTAATTATAAGTTATTTTGAATAATGAGATGTGGTGAGAGATATAAAAATGGTAGTTAAGTAATTTCAGTTACTAAGATTTTAGAAAATTAAGACTATGTGGGAAATGTTTTATAATATAGTAGAAATAGATTATATTATAGTGTAGATTTAGTATACGTATTTTAGTAGAAAAAATGCAGAATAATTTAATTATTTTAAGTTTATGGGGTTATAAAATAAAATTTATAATTTTGAAAGTTTTTAAATTAAATAGAAAGTATTTTAATTTTTATTTTTTTACATATGAATTATAAGTTAATTTGTTAGATGTAATTTTTTTTTTAAATTAATTAGGAAAGAGAGTGTTCTTTGAGTTAAATAATAATAAATATAGATTAAGGGTATATAGGTAAATTCAATTACTTAAAATTAAGGGATTAAGGTGCTGTTCTTTTGAACCAAAGGTTTTTCCTCTGAATCTGAATACCAGCTCTGAATAATCAGAGGTGGTCCAAAACTCTGAATCTGAATCAATATACTATGTTCTTTTTCCTTCGTAACATCTGTTTTACTATATTAGTACTAAACTGTTGCATTTATAAACCGTCTTAAATAAAAACATTCATAAAAATGTTCAAACATAGTGGCAACCTTTTTCAAATAAGGATAATATTCAAACAACATTTTCAACATTTTGCATTAATTGTGCCGCAAGTTGATCTCGACAATTGATCATATATTGTTGATCTGTTGTATTTTCATGTGGTTGAACCTCGTCCTCATCGTACTCGTCCCCATCTTGTACATTCTCGTTAGCATGTACTTCACCTCGATCATATTCGGAGAAAAAATCATCACTTAATCCTTCTTTTCGTATAAAATTATGAATAGCAACGCATGCAATAGTAATATCTCTTTGTTTCACCAAAGAATACGAAGTCATTCTCTTCAAGATGGGAAAACGAGCTTTCAAAACACCAAAAGCACGCTCAATCCATACATATTCATAT
This sequence comes from Senecio squalidus, assembly GCA_910822075.1. Lineage (NCBI taxonomy): Eukaryota > Viridiplantae > Streptophyta > Magnoliopsida > Asterales > Asteraceae > Senecio > Senecio squalidus. The sequence continues at coordinate 18,937,914 of CAJVGC010000590.1, forward strand.
TACTTATTTGAACAAATTAATAAACTAATTGTCTAACATCAATTTCAAGATATAAAAATAATTAACAAAAGAAAAGTTCACATAAAAGTCAATGTAATAGTAGGAGTTTATATGCAATCGAAAACAAATACATATTAAAAAAAATTATATCACCTAAATCTAACAAACAATCATCAATATCAATTTATATAACGAAATCAAGTGACAAACCATTGAAAAAAAATCAAAAATTACTTGAATTTAAGGATGGAAAACTTATTGGTGAAGAGAAAGAGGTAATCAGAGGTAAAAAGAGGTTTTTTATGTAGGGTTGTATCAGAGGTAAAAAGAGGTTTTTTGTCTCTGGTTGGAAAAAAAAAAAGAACAACAAAATTTTTAAAACCTCTGACCGGGTCAGAAGTCAGAGCCTATTCAGACTTTTTTTTCAAAAAAGAACAGCACCTAAGACTATAATATAGTATAGATTATTGTTTATTTTATTTATTTAGAGAGAGAGAGAGAGAGAAGTGACTGGTAGTTGAAGATTTATAGGTGACAGACGCCGCGTATTGGTCAAGTCATGAAGAATCTTTACTATAAATCGCATGCAATTTCTCCCCTCTTTTTGCTCCTTGTTTAATTCTCTTTATAATAACTTTTTCAAAAATCATAAATTCAATTCATAACTCATAACAATAATTATAAATTATAATTGCTATCATAATCCTATTACAATTCAATCTTTTTCGTATTCTATTAAATTAAATCCCATCTATAAATACCCATCAAACCCTCCCTTTTATTCTCTATCTCAAAAAAAAAAAAAAAAAAAATCTTAATTTTTTCCGATGAACTTCCAAAGAAACACCACCACACAGCCGCCGTCGCCGTCTTCTTCTCCGCCTTCATCTCCGCCTTGTTTTTTAAACCAGGTACATCAGCAGCTCTGTTTAAATCTATCCTCTCTCAGTCTAAACAACAATCCGGACCGCCGCGCATTCCTTTCGTCGTCTCTCGACTACAAATACGACGAATTACCCTCCCCGATCGTTGGGGAGGGTTTTATTAACAGCCCTTATAGGGCTGCTAATTATGCTAATTATAACAATGAGGTTTATTCCGGTGTGAGATACCCCACCGTAGCTACGGTGGACCCTCGTGTACTTCAGCATTATCAGTATCAGTATCAATATCCTTCTTTTGGGGCATCTACTTCTGGGTTTGACCCGAAGTTTGACTTTGATCGAAGGGCTTACTTGCTGGCCAAGGAACAACAAGTTTACAAGAATTTTGCTTATAAAAAGCAAAGTAATCAGGTTTTGAGTCGTATGTCGTTGAAGGAGTTAGAGGGGATGATTTATTATCTTGCTAAGGATCAAAACGGGTGTCGAACATTGCAAGCAAAATTCCAGAAGCCGACTAAAGAGGAAGTTGAGATTGTTTTGTATGAAGTGATGGGTTCAATTGCTGATTTGATGAAGGATCAGTTTGGGAATTATATAATTCAGAAGCTTGTTTCGGTTTGTAATGATGAGCAGATGTCATTGATTGTTCGGGAGTTGACCGAGAGATCGATTGACATCATTCTTGTGTCAATGACTCCTAATGGGTATGTTTTTATTTGGTTTCATATAGTGTTGGGTGTTTTTTTACATGTTTATGTTAGTAATGTTTGTTTTGTTTGTTTTTGATTGTGTAGGTCAAAGTCTGTTCAAAAATTATTGGAGAATCTGAAATCGCGGAATCAGATTATGACGGTAATTAGGGCTTTACAAGGTGGTGTTGCGAAATTGGCTACTGATCAGAATGGACATAATGTTATTCAATATTGCTTGCTTAATTTCGATAATGATTGCAATCAGGTAGTACAATCTTTTTGTCATTAACTAATTATATTCTTTATGTTTTGTTCTTCTGAAAAGTTGTTATGCTGTGTTCTTTTAAATATGACGGTACCCGTTGTAAATTATTTTAGTAAGACCTTATTTGAGTATCCTCGTATAATTAGTCACTCTAGCCGTTAATCTACAAGAATAATGAGTAAGAGAAAATATAATAACAAATTAAGTGGTTCCGAACGATCTTTCATGTGGATGTCCATGACAAGAAAACCTTGTGTAGGTGTTTGAGCTTGAAAAAACGTACGTTATTTCATGAGCTTATTAACTTTACTCAAACTTCTATAGCAACTACGGAAGTTAAATATTTATTTATATCTATACCGGCTATACGTGTGCTCATCCTTTTAGATGAGTATTTGAATTGTTATAACACCTTTAGGTATTTCAGTTTGCTGTTGTTTTCTTAATTATCTTCATTATGTGCAATAGTTTGCAACTAAATATTTTTTAATTGCAACCCTCTTTGGTTTGATTGAATGTTTACTTTCTAGTGTTGTTTATTGTTACATTATCTATTACTTTTGTCTTATATTCCATGTTTTAGACAAATATATAGAGCTTAAGTCATGTAGATTGTGTTAATGTAAATTTTCAAATATATCATTTTGACGTCTAAGATTTTGCGTTTGGCAGCTCATTCTTAATGAAATAGCAGATAACTGTTATACAGTTGCAACAGACAGACACGGCTGTTGTGTGGTGCAGACATCTGTTGAGCACTCACATGGTGAAGTTAGAAACCGTTTAATCATTGAAATTATAAACAATGCAATTCACATAGCTGAAGATCCTTTCGGGTTTGCATCCCCACACCTTTTTGTGTCTGTGATTAATTTTATAATCATGGTGTCGTTAATCTAACTTGTTGCTGTCTTTTTTTTTTGTCTTCTGAAGTAATTATGTCCTGCAACACATGGTGGGATTGAAGTTACCAGAGTTGACGGAACTTCTAGTGAGGCAACTTCGAGGAAATTTTGCTACTCTCTCCGAAGATAAATATGCTAGTAATGTTGTAGAGAAATGTTTGACTGAATCGGGACCCGATATATCAAAAAAAATCATTCTTGAGCTGCTTGGAAGCCCAAATCCCGCTTCTCTTCTTGTACATCCTTATGGAAACTTTGTCATTCAATCTGCACTAAAGGTTTCCAAGGTCAGTAACATCTTTTAGTATAACTATTGCAGTTAAATTTGGAAATTTTGACCCATTTTACTTATAATTGGGTCGATTTGAGTTATGTGTCGATTTGACTTATGTCATATCTGTAACATCTAAAAATATAGCGTTAAAAGGATACATATAAGTAGAAAGATGTCTAAACTCCAAACTCAATCTAATACATAAATATTTATTATGTTTGACACACTAATTCAGGCTGTTTGGGATACACCAATTCCTATAGTAGTTTGGAATACACCAATTCCTATAGTAGTTTGGAATACGTAGGTAGATACCCCTTTATTTTGTTACTCTTATTACGCAATAAGCACTTTTAATAAGCAAATCGTAAACCCACAACAATAAAAATCAGACAAATTTGTTTTGTGCCATCCCGACCCGATCTGTTCCAAAAGGCTAACCTTTGTTTTGATTCTATTTCTTTGCTACCTTTAATAGCAGTATTTTTCAATTTATTCCTTCACGTTTTTCTAACGGATTTGTTTCATTGATCAGGGCTTTGCATACGAGGGCCTGAAAAAGCTGATATCAAGCAATGTATCATCAATGCATAGCAATCTGTATGGTAAAAAGATATTGGAAAGGATTGAAAAGAGGAGGGACACACAGATATAAGATTGGAGTTGATAATGTATGTTAATACTCAATAGCTGTCTGTTATTTCGTCACAAATTTTTAGTTTAAATATGTATGTGTTTGTGGCATGTTGTGGTACGTTTTTGTATGTGTAAATCATCTGGCCTTTGAATTTTTGCCATATGTGTTTAGGAATAATATGTGTGTTTGTTGAATTAAATTGTACACAATGTGCCATTGTGAATTCATAGTCTCTTGTTGAGTATTTCGTGTATTTACATGTGTTTCAGAGTTTCTTGTATGTGAATGCCGCTTTGTTGAAATGTGCTCGGAAAGAAAACAACTTATACATTACAACCTATTAGATATTTGTTTTATTGATGGTGAAAATCATGGATGGTTGCACTCTTTCTGCAACATGGTTAAAATCGTCTCACTGCCAAGATAGTCTATCAGAGTACTAAACAAAATATTTTCGTAACTCTATGTGAGCAGTGTCCATCAAAAGATAAATCGAAATTATTTTTCACTGAATTAATATAAAAGTTTTGTTTTACCTTTTTCAAGATTTCAATTTCTTTAGTTTCATTTTTCGTGGAAAAGTTGAGAAGTACTATAAAAGTTGTGGTCGTCATGGTGTAACAGTATGGATCGAGTACTACAAAGGTAAAGACAGGTTTTGCATAATGTCATGTTTCTTTCTAAAATGTTAAAACGAAACGTTTTATCTATCAAATAGACATAATTACTTGATCAATAATGTATTTAGCACAACTCTTGACATGTACTGATAGAACTTTAACAATTATTTAAAACATTGCAATTGATTACATAATATATTGTTTCTCACAACAACAATCTCAAATGACTGATAATTCTTTATACAACAACGAACAAGCAGGAGCTTCAAGGGCATTTGGAACCTCCCTTAGAATTCTTTTTATCCCTATAACACGGGCACTCGTCTTTGTTACCATACGTCCCAGAAGGCACACAGTGACACGCATCACAACATATCCCACAATACTTTAGACATCTATCTTTTCTCCCTGCCTTCGAGCACCTCACCGCACACTTAGAGTCACAAAAACCTATTATACACGTTATACAATACAACAAACAAGAACACAATCAAACGAAACATCCATAATACGTTACAACTTGTTATAGCTTGGTAAAGTTAGCTTATGATCTTACTTGAACCAGCCATGGTGGTATGAAGGAGAGAAGAGCTCAAGAGTACAAGCGCGATAAGCACGAGTGCTGCAAGATTAGGCTTCATCTTGTTTTGTTTGTAAATGTTGTTTTGAAGTCACAAAATATGTATGGGAGGAAAATGGGACGAGAATGGGGGAGTATTTATAGTGAAGAAAAGGGAAAAGGTTAGCAAGTGAATCTTGAAGAATTACATAAATAGCCCTTTAAATATTTTAGTTCTCAGATTTGGTCATTGTGTTTATAAATTTCATATGCTGCTACCCTTTAACTGAGAGATTTGTACTAAATAAAATATATTCTTTTCCGATAATTATAATGTCGAAGCTTTGTCACTAGATAAAATGATCGTACAAGATATTCAACATTGTATAACATCGTTCGGTTTTAAAAAATGTTGAAAGTGATAGATGTTACTTAAAAGCTTTTCCTTTATACTTAAAAGATAAAAGCCACGATTGATTAAAACCAAAGTTTGTAAGAACGAAATTTAACAAGCAAGTTAAAAAACAATGAATTGATAAGAAAGTTTGAAGACTAAATATGTAAATTCTGATGTAAACAAGGATGATTCTAGAGAGAAATTAATACTCAAAAACTTGAATTATGGTGCACTCTAAAAAAGTTGGAACTCTAGAAGTGTGGTGCGTTACAAAGTTGTACTTTCGTTATCGTGGTTTTCGTAGAGGCATTTAGGGTGGGCTACGTGGTTTTTCTTTTCTTGCTAGGCTAACATTGCAATTTTTAATCGTTTTCTTTATTTGAAATTTAACTTGGTGTTATCTTTCTTTTAAGGAAAAAAGAAGATATAAAGTTGCATACATGAATCAGCTTCCACTCTATGAAGTTGTTGAGAATTATGGAGAATGTTCCATATGTCAAAAATATATTTTTTTTTCTATGAAAATGCAACTATTACGTTACACCATAACATTATTATGTTTTGCGGGACTCAAATCTTTATCTTTAGATTAATCAGTAACTAACATACCATCAAACTACAAGTCTTTATGTAACACGTCATATATTATATTAAAATTTTTATCTTATTTCTAACATAATTATATAATAAATTTAACCGGTAGGGATGGGTATAGGTTGCGGTAGTGTATAGTACACTTTTATCGATTATCTATATTTATATTATTATTGAAATTTCGCTCGTAACAAAATTAGTTTAAGAGACATGAACACCGAAAGTCCACTCGATAAATACCATTTATATATCCCCTACATGAAACGGTTTTAATTTACTCTACCCCTACCAACATATATATATGTCAATGAAGGTTTCGTTTTAATATCAAACGATGATAGAGAGAATAACACGTCAAATTTATAAGAATAGCGAAACCAATACATAAAAGGTACACGTATTTGATTCTCGACCTTGTCTTTATCACTACATGATACCTACTAAACATATACAATCCCTCTCTAGATAATCTGTTGAATAGGTTTTTGATGACTATCATGGGACACATAAGAACCAAGGGTTTTGGCACTAGGCTTACACTTATCGTATTCGTTTGTATGATCATTATAGTTTGAGATTTATTTGGTTCCGATGTGGGACTTAGTTTTAAAACCTTAACTATCAAACGTTCAATCCAAATCATATGAGTCTGGTCTTCGATGACAATCACATCACATTTCCAACCTTCATGTACCACCGATCTGACTTCCATAACACCAAGAACTTTAGTACAAGGGGTATGAAGATCCATTATCTCCATTGTCGTCACCAAGGGGTTTGCTTATCCACATCAACATAAATAAAATCTCATTATTTCCAACATATTAGGAAAATTTTGTAAAAGTAGTCGAAGTTGTAACTTATGACCGGAGAGTTTGAAATGAAGCTTTTGACAAAGTTGTTAGACACGTATAAATGCCATAAGCCCGTTTTAAAAGTCACTTCAAGTAGCTTATCATATAGGACTGAGTTTACTTTTCTAAAAAGTCGTCATAAAATTTTCAATCAACTAAATGAAATTGCTTTTTATAATGAAAAAGTTTAAGTATTGGGTTATATCTTAAAACTACATGACACACGAAGTAACTATCTCTTCCAAACATTTTTGTTCAAGGATAAATGTATGTATTATCTCTCTCACAATATCTAAATTTTATAGTGTGGTCATCCAAATATAATATACTACATACTAACAAGTATAAATTTGACTTCGGTTTTGAAGACCCATGACAAAAATCCCTCTAACAAGGAACTGTATGCTCTTTTTTGAAGTAAGCTAGAAATCGATGTATGTGAAAAAAAACGAATGACATTAATTTGAAAGTTTAAGGTTCGAAAATCGTTAAAATAAATAAACTAGACTCTTTTATTAATCGACTTGGTCAAAGAAACAAAAGAAAAAAAAAACCATAAAATAGACCATTTGCTCTTAGAAACACGTAACGTTTGTTTGTTTTACTTTTATTTTTGAACTTGTCTATAAATCAATTATTACGGTTTATGTTGTGCCTTATTAATTTAATATTAATTAAATATAAATAATAATCTCAAAAACTATTATAAAACAAAAATAAAAATAAAAATTAGACTAGTGAAACATAAACCAAAGTTAAATACATAATCCAAAAATAAGCATAGAGTGTTTAAGATTACAAATTTTTCCAAAACAGTGACTAGCCCGGCCCATGTGAGTGTAGCGAGATACTAACAAAACTCCCCCAATCAACCAGCAATCAATCGTGGCTAATAACAACTCAAACTGAATTGCTTAATTATCTTGGCGTCTCACTAATTAAGCAAACAATGTCGTCTACTACAGTAGCACCAATTCCGGGTGATTCATACAAGTTAGGGTTCATCGGCGCCGGTAAAATGGCCGAAAGTATAGCAAGAGGAGTCGTGAAATCCGGTGTTCTCCCCGCTTCTCGTATCCAAACCGCGCATAAAGGTGCCCGCCGTGCCCCTTTCGAATCATTCGGTGTCACTGTTGCCGAAAACAACAAACAGGTTGTTGAAAATAGCGATGTTGTCATTTTCTCAGTCAAGCCCCAAGTTGGTATTTCCCTATAAACCAAACATGTTTTTTTTTAATGTTTTTGTTGATTGTAATTTTAATGTTGTTGTTTTGTTGTTGTAGTTAAAGATGCTATATTGCAGCTTAGACCGGTTTTATCTGAGAAAAAGCTTCTTGTTTCGGTTGTTGCTGGTGTTAAGTTGAAAGACCTTCAGGTTTGGCCAATATCATTACTATGCTAACTATTTTTTATCGAGGAGTGCATTACGTATTTCGTGTTATAATCTTCGTCACTATTGAATTGTTTTCAACAATGTGTATATAATTGTAGGAGTGGGCTGGCCATGATCGCTTCATTAGGGTGATGCCAAATACCCCTTCTGCTGTAGGTCAAGGAGCGTCTGGTATACTTTTTTCATCATTCTTTTTTTATGTTTTCATATTTTAAGCCATTAAATGATATTACTTCTTATATTGCTATTCGTTACAGTATATAATAATAATAATAATAATTAGTATTATTTTTTGGCGTTCAATGGGTAGTGCTTAAGTTGGATTCTCATAGAATTTTATATACTTAAGTTTATTGGGAGCTAAACAGTAACAAACATTAATGAAATAGTTATTTACCGGCTTTCTACCTGTAATTTATTTAGTTATTTTTACGATTCTTATAATATACTTGTAACGAATATAAAATCAAAAGGCATATCAAATTTACGAAAGGATACTTTTGATAAGTTGGTTTTTATGTGGTACTTGCTTATTTCATTATTCAGATTTCTTCCCCAATATAATGAAAATGTCGATATTTATAAAATAAAGTGTTTGTGCAGTTATGAGTTTGGGAGCAGGTGCAACGGAAGAAGATGGAGAAATAATTTCCCAGTTATTTGGAGCAGTGGGTAAAGTTTGGAAAGCTGATGAGAAATTATTTGATGCAGTCACCGGCTTGAGGTATGTCTCGTTCAATATAAGTTGATAAGTTATTAACACCAAATACATAATCTTGACTTTCTTAAAATTAACTTCTTTTTTTCTTTGTTAAAACTTTAGTGGGAGCGGTCCAGCATATATATTTTTGGTAATAGAAGCTTTGGCAGATGGTGCTGTAGCCGCAGGTCTACCACGTGAACTTGCACTTGGTTTAGCCTCTCAAACTGTAAGTTTTTTGTAATCTCACTTCGATAATTTTTTAATATTGATAGAGAAACTTGACTGTATTTTTTTTTCTTCTTGTTGAAGGTTTTGGGAGCAGCGTCTATGGCTAGCCAAACAGGGAAGCACCCAGGTCAGCTTAAGGACGATGTAACTTCACCTGGTGGGACCACTATAGCCGGTGTTCATGAGCTTGAGAAGTCTGGATTTCGTGGGATTATAATGAACGCAGTTGTTGCAGCTGCAAAGCGTAGCCGTGAGCTTTCCCAGGGTTAGATTTTCACTAGATAGTAGTATTCGTAAAACATACATTCATAGTTTGAGAATGTTCGTCTCTACTTGTTGCGGTTGAATAAATATCATAACCAGTTTGTTGGTAATGAGCACAGTTTGCAGAGTTGCCGCTTGTCTTGAATATTAGTCTGAATTTGAAAAATTAGGAACAGGCAGATTTTTTACTTTTGCCATTCCAATTTGTGCTAGGAATATGTTTGTTGGAACTAATCTTATTTATCAACAAATTAGACGTTGTAATGTTATATGTTTCCTGTTAAGTTTATGATATTTATCTAAATGACCAACCGAGTACATTCTAACGAATATCGCAACTTCTGATTATATAGCTCACACAAAAAGGTAATATCATAAAATAGAAACGTATTATCTCAAATGTTTCTCGTTCAAGCTAGACGATCGTCATTTCCATTTACTCATTGACCTAGCCACCTAGATAAGTAGATAAAAGTCCATTAGAACAGACCTCCAGGAAACATTGAAGATCAACTCATTCATAAGAAACGGAAATATGTTATAACAAGGCGCACTTCATTTGAAATTTACCGATACAAGGATATTGTTCCCTAAACATTCTAAAGACATTAAGTGGGAAAAATATTACAATTACACAATATCGTACATCTTGTTCCTAAAAAGCCTACAGTTAACATTACATTACAAGATATATAATAAAAATAACTGTACAATTCTTTGTCCAAAATGGGAGCAAGGAGCTATGTTTTCTCCCAAAAGACAGAAGAATAACACTTGACACAATTTGCTGCAAACCATTTTTCTTATATGCTATGAAAGATTATCTCTAGTACGCTTGTATCTCTTACGATCTCTGTATCATGTAATATGCTGCAACTAATACCAAAACTCCGGTTTAGATCACGTTCACTGTAACTAATGCTGCAACACAAATAAAATAAAACAATAATGAAAGATGAGATTATGAACAAGGCAGTTTTTTAAATAATTTCTCATGGAAAAGTCATACTAGATCAGGAATGTCAAAGAAATAAAGTGGCATAGATATACTGTAATTTTAAATTTTGCTCCAAAACAATGGCAAAGTTTCGATCCAAATGACATTGATGGCTCATATTATGATATTTTGCTTCTAATCATCGAGCTTATTCACATCTTAGACAAATCACCAAGACATGATAAATACAATAAATTGGCATGAGTTACTAATAAAGTGTCTATTGATTATTTGAGAGTGTGAAACAATAAAAAAAAATACGAGGTAAATTTCACAAAGATGCATAGAAAGCATCGTACACCTATGAATTTTTCCAGTCACATTTATTTCTAATTCAGTAAATTAATTGTTAACTTTCTTTGTATGTTCTATCCAGTCCAGGTCATAACAGAAGTGTAGATTAGAACATGTTCTTAGTTATGTCCGATGGTCAATAAAAGATTATAACCATAGCAGGTAATAAATTTTATTCTATTTTCTACCCGAGATCATGCTAGTGTTTTCTTTGTCAATACATTTCCAAGTACAGACCAACAAGTGTTAATAAAGTGGGCCGTTAAGAATAAAAATAAGAAGCTCTGAAGTGAAAACAAACAGTCTGACTGAAGAAAACGTCTGGACGAATCAAGCATACGAAGTTATTAAGTGATTTAAAAAAACACCCTCTAAATGAAAGATCAAACTAAGAGTTGGCCAGGTCATTACAACAGATAAGAAGGTGGAAAATGAGGTCGTTGAGACTAAAACACACATGAGGTATCATATTACTCAACCTTCTAGCGACAGGTGGTTATGATTGTCGTTATCACGGAATAAAGAAACACAGTCTAGAAAAAATGAAATGCATGTGACCTTATTATAAAAAGGGTATTCCAGAATAGCTTATGTTAGGTGAAAATTACCCATTGATTACTTAAACCTCGGGATTTGTTTACACATACCCAAGGTTAACCGAGAACTAGTAAATAACAAGTAATTCTTCCCATCCCTTTTTTGCCTAACACCTGGGTACTCAATGGTTGCCCACTTACACATAAAGATCTTGATTTTTTTTCCCCATCATTAACTAATCATTATAATTGATACAGCAGATAAATAGTTTTGGCATAGGAATGCAAACTCACCTATGAAAAAAATCAGGACAAGTACCCAAAATATCATTTGAGTAGGCCGACTATACTGAATGTAATACTGTGACCTTTGAAACTGTCTTTGAACCGCACCATACCACCCGTAAAGTTGCTTCTGGTAACAATCGTCACTATCTTCAAGGCAACTCTTACTCCTTTCGTAACATGCATTAATTCCCTTTTCGCAGAAAAAAACAAATATTATCAATTAATAAAAAAAAAAATACATTGCGTTATACTGAAATAAAAAAGGTGAAAAAACACTCACTCTGTTCAGAGGCTGAATCTCGGGCAATTTATTGTCGGAATCCATAAGCTTCAGTTTCCTATAACCATTTTTTGACCACAGTAATTTCGAACCAGAATCCATATTATTTAAAAACCCAGAAAAGCTTGGTATTTTCCTAGGCGGCTGTTCTGTTTTTTCATCAACAATACCAGCTGAAACATCATCAGTAACCGCAATATTCCAAGCACCAATATCAGCACCAGCACTTGCAGTCCTTCTATGCTTAGAAAACCTATTCTCACTAGACAAATTCTTGCCACATTCCCGTATTGACTGGTCTCCAACATCCCTTTTCTGTGTTTTCTCATCTTTTAAACAACCTTCTACAGGTTTCCCCGATAGGAACAACGCAAGCTCATCACTTTCTCCTTCATCAAGACGCACCCAAGGACGAGGTGGCTTTTTAGTAGCAACCGTTGATTCATCTAAACACTTTTCAACTTTCGAAACCTGACTCTCCATCGCATTTATAAACTCACGATGTCGAGTCTTGGTCTCTTTACACGATAACTTACTATAACTATGCTCAACCGCCTTTTCAAACTCTTCCAACTGTAAAAATCCAACAAACTTATTTCTAACTTTTTTATGCCTACATCTTACAAGTAAACTAAAAACATAAACCAGAGTGTCAATTACCTGCCATTTGGCAGTACCGAGTGCGGTTCGTAAATCTCGCTTTAGTTCTTCTGTATTCCAAGCAGAAGGTTCTCTTAAGGCATGAATTAGTGTTCTATATGTTGATTCCATCCTTTTTAATCACAAAACAATTAAATCATAAGAAAATTCCTAAAAAAAAACCCCTAATCAAAGATCTAACTAAAAATTAACAGAAACCCTAAATTGAGACGGAAATACCTGTCGGCAGATTCTTGGACTTCTTCTGCAGCAGGAAAAAAGGGATCTTTTTCCCATCTTTCCAAATTTGACGCCATATTTTCAGATTTATTTATGATAAAAAAAAATCTGGAAATTAATCAAGAACAAATTAACCCCAACTCAAAATAGAATCGATTAAAATGGTGTTATTATTGGGGAATAGATCAGTTTAACAAATCTTGAAATATATGATTTTGGATTGAATAAAAAGTTTGTTAATTTTTATGGAAATGAAAATAAAGAAATAATTGGGAATTTTTAGTTTATGGTTATTATGGGGCTGTCGAGACCCACCCACCCACCTGCTTTCGAGGAATGGCGTCGTTGTCGTTATCGTGTGTGTTAGGTCCGCGGTCAAACCGAGTGTGTAAAACATACAATAAATACTTTTACACTAATATTTTTGGTTGTCAAATATATATTGTTAAATTAGAAGATGGTTATAAACAATTTTACACGACACAAATCATTTTTTATAAGAGTAAATTACATAGATCGTCATGCAATTACGGATTTCGTCTCTAACTTTGAAAAGTTGCATGGATCGTCCCATTGTTCAAACTAATTACTCATTTCGTCCCTAATTTCAACGTCCGTTAATTACTGCCGTTAGCCTTCCCTCACGTGTAAAACACGTGAGGGTATTTTAGTAATTTTGCACTCTTCACCTACCTTACCCCTTCTTCCTCAAATATCTCTCCCCCAAAATCAAATAAACCCTAAAACAGATTTATGGCCAATAAGACCACTGGTTTCGTTTTAAATTCTTCCACAATCTTTTCAAGTTTCTGTAAACGCTCCAAACAAGGAAGGATCTGTTCCAATTGTTATATATTTAAGGCTCCTCTTCACGACCTTTTTCGTGAATCATGCTCAACAATTTGATGCATACAGTTCCTACACAACCAAAAAGGCAGTTTATATAAAGATGAAATGGTTCAATTAAACCGAACAAAAAGTCATAAAAATACCTTCAGAAACATGTACAGTCACACCAGAAGTTCTTTCCCCGGAGGTAGCAGTTTCGTCAAGGAGACTGATTTCATTCTCATCACCGTCATCACAACTGTAGTAAGCAGAAACGTGCTCAGCTTCCTGTTGGAGAAAGAGCAGATGTTCGCCGGAGGATGGGTGGTGGTGGTGGATGTCGGAGATGACGGCGGAGGATGGGTGGTGGTGGTGGATGTCGGTGTAATTTACTCTTTCTTTGCAAATATGATTCAATTTTGAGGGGAATGGAGGATGAATATGTTTTAGGGTTCATTTGATTTTGGGGGAGAGATATTTGAGGAAGAAGGGGTAAGGTAGGTGAAGAGTGCAAAATTACTAAAATACCCTCACGTGTTTTACACGTGAGGGAAGACTAACGACAGTAATTAACGGACGTTGAAATTAGGGACGAAATGAGTAATTAGTTTGAACAATAGGACGATCCATGCAACTTTTCAAAGTTAGGGACGAAATCCGTAATTGCATATAAACCTTAGGAACGAACGGTGTAATTTACTTTTTTTATAATTATAAAGTATTATCAAACATTTTTTATAATTATAAAGTATTATCAAATTCATTGCAACGAGACCATAGTCAGGAGCTCTACCCTTGACCTACTAGAGCCGTTTTCCATAGGAATCCACAAAAACACGTAACCCCCTTGTCCACATAATTTGGTTAAGACTAAAAGTTAGTCACTCGAATACTAAACGCGTAAAAGATGTTTTAAAATAGAATAAGGAACTAAACAAAACTTCTAAAATTGAATACAAGTAATAGTAATTTGAGTGTATAATACATGAATGTTTTGGACAAAGTATACTAAATGTATTATAAATTCAACTTTTTTTGTTTTATTTTATTGAAGTAACCATACTAGTTTCAATAAGCAAACACCCCCCTTCCGGCACGTCTTCACATCAACAGGTATTCTGTATCGCTTTTTCAACTTAATCGTGCTAATTGTTAGTTTTAGTTTTAATCGGTGGCTTCTGTAATCTTAATTTTATCATTCATCAATTAAATTGAGTTTGGTCTTCTTTTTGATAATTTATAAATATATTTTGATAACGTTAAGATGGTTAGGGAAAGTGCTTCAGGTAAAGATAAATAATGTATGTGTTAGGGCCGTTGTTATCAAAACCCGTTAATAAAACATTATACTGTGTTCTAAAAATATATGGGGGAGGACCTAAAAACCTTTGCAAGTTTTATTTCAGACGATAAGTTAACGTGATTCGTTTTCTGATAGTATAGACATGAACTAGCAGTATTATAAGTACTAATAATTGCCACCACTTTTATGGAATATTTACGAGTCCATGGTACCACAACTTTAGGTGCCTTTCGTGCAGTTCAGTTATTACAGAAGGTTGTTAGAACAATACTGCAAGTTTGTTTACAGTGATCATTCCCAGCTAAAAGCAGTTGAACTACGTACAACGTATTTTCCACTAGACCATGCGAGACGACCAAAGCTGATAGTTCCTGAAGGCAAAGAAGTAGCAGTGAATGTTACAGTATACACCTTCTTCTCATTTTCCTCCACGGAAGTTAACTTTTCAGGCTCAACCTTTATCTTCACATCATCCGTCTTTGACGATATTGAAACCTTGTACGTTGCTGGAGGGCCGGCATTAGTCAGAGTCCTTGTGTACTTAACGATGGTTTTCTTTGAAGCCGTTAGTAACGGAACTGCAAATGACGGGTAATTAAGATCTTCAACCTTGTATTTCTTTCCTTTAATACATGTAAAATTTCCGCGTGAAAACATTTTAATAGAAGTCGAATTGTAATTCAAAGCACAAAGGAAGTTTAGGTAATCACCATCATCCCCTTCTGCGCCCTTAAATTGAACCCACGTTCACACACAAAAATTACCCGTTGGCATGTTACTGATATTTCCAGCAAAAACCAATGGAACCACTTGAACCTGATAATGATTTCCCTTTGTAAATTGATTCACCTGAACGATGATGGTAACAAAAAACCGTGAGCAGCAAAAAACCACCCTTGGGAACTCTAGTACGTGCGTTTGCGTTCTGCTGCCACATAATGGTAACAAAAAACCACCATTACCACCATCAGGACAACACTTCCGGGCTTCATCTTCTCTAAATGTCTGTCGGTTTTTGCTGCTTATGGTATGAGCCTAACTAGCTACTTTTTAAATAAAATCCGTATTTGGCGTTGTTATCTTCTATCTCAAATAATTGATGGAATAGGTTAACGATTGGTTTTTATTGGAATCACTTTGTTGCAAGACTTTTGTTGGTGGAGACACTTTAGCATGAAAAGCTTTTAAAAAATATTCGAAGATTAAAGTGAGGAAGAATGGAACTGTTTGATATTCCACCACCAGACTAAGTTGAAGAATAATGCAAACACTATTTTCACCAAATAATACATGTGTTGTAAAGAATCCGTCAGCTCTTTTTTCATTATTATTTTTCTTTAATGATATCATTTTACGTCTGTCGTAATGAAGTCAATTATTATATCGAATATACCACCTTAAATCATTCTAGTTCTATTCCCCAGTATTTCCGCATATCGAATCACTTTCTATAACCTTACAGAATGTGGAAAAAATCTGTTTTCAGTTTGACAGAAGCATAGCCAAACGTCTTAAATCATTTTTCACTTTTATATAATGTAAGAACATAGTTACAGAAGGTTACATATTTTTGTAAATGGTAGTGAGGAACTTTGTAAGTTTTCAACGGAATATAATTTACATTGCTTGATGTGGAGCAATTACAATAATCTTTACAGTAATCATACCCAGCTAAAAGCTATAGGACTACTTACAACATATTTTCCCCCAGACCACGCTAGACGACCAAAGCTCGTAGTCCCCGATTCCATGGAACTAGCAATAAATGTTACCGTATACACCTTTTTCTCATTTTTCGCATTAAATGTTAGCACTGCTGGCTCAACTTTAATCTTCACAGCTTGTGTTTTTGAAAATATAGAAACCTTGTATGTTGCCGGAGGGCCAACATTAGTCAGACTCCTTGTGTACTTAACTATGGTTGGTGCACGGCTACCACCACCTTCCCCTGAAGCGGTCATCAAAGGAACTGAAAACGACGGGTAATTAAGATCTTCTACTCTGTATTTCTTTCCAACCGCACATGTGAAATTTCCACCTGTAAACATCTTAATGGAATTAGAACTGTAGTTCAAAGCACAAAGGAAGCCCAGGTAGTCGCTAGGAGATGCATCGTATACAAGACCAGGATCAAGAGCCGAAACCGGGTCCACATGTCCTGAACCATGGTCAAACGGGGTTGACTGCATTCCGGTTGCAACATCTTGTAGTCCTTCACCGTTTTTGTATGTGCTATAGGCCGTGGTCATAAGTGCTGATTTTATAGCCGCTGGGCTCCATTCCGGATGGGATTCCTTAAGTAGTGCAGCTAGCCCACTTACGTGTGGGCACGACATCGATGTTCCCGAAACGATGTTAAATTCCACACGCCGAGGGTCTTCGGTTAAGCCGGTGGGACCTACTTTATTTGTCCAACCAGCTAAGATATTCACCCCTGGTGCTATGAAATCAGGTTTGAGTATTTCTGGAGTGAGCGGATTTGGACCACGGGAGCTGAATGCTGCCACTACTGGTGACGGTTGGATGCCTAATTGGGTTCCTCCAGGCGTGATCGTAGCCGTTGGGTTATGATCTGAGTTTATGTAGCTCTTTATAGCATCACCAGCTTTTTGACCTATAGTGGTGCTTGGTATGAGATGAGTGTCAGCCACGAGCTCTTCCCCAAATGTGTCGGTGTTAGCTAGGATCATCCCCGCACCACCAGCCGCTTTGACTACCACCCCCTTTTGAACCCTTGAATTCAACCCGCGTTCACACATCACAATTTTGCCAGTAACTCGTCCAGGTGGCAACGAGCCTGGTACACATAGATTGGCAGTTGTTGAGTTACTGATATTACCAGCATAAACCAGTGGAATCATTGAACCTGATAGAGGTTTTCCACTGTAAAGTGATACACCCGAGAATTTCTTTCCATTCCCGAGAGTTACATAAGCCGGAAAATCGCGGTCTAGAGTTCCTGCTCCTACTGTAGCTATCCATGGGGCGACGTTTGATAGGCTTAGAGGAGTGGGCCCGCTATTGCCAGCAGAGCATGATACGAATATTCCGTGGGATACTGCTTTGAATGCTCCGAAAGCGACCACGTCAGTGGTGTAATCAGAAAGCGAGCCTCCTATCGAGAGTGATAATACATGGACACCATCTAAGATTGCGTTTTCCATGGCCATTAGTATGTCGCTTCCAAAACATCCACCTAGCCAGCATGCTTTGTAAACCGCCAGCCTAGCATGTGGGGCCATCCCACGAGCTGTCCCTTTTGCAAAACCAAAAAGATTAGCCCCGGTGATCGTAGAACCAGCTGCTGTAGTTGAAGTATGTGTTCCGTGACCATCATCATCCATAGGTGAGTTTGATTCCAGTTTTTCATCAATCGGCCCATAGGCGGCTTCATATGCTTTTGAGAAGTACCTTGCACCAATTAATTTGTTATTACAGCTCGATACAGTGAACCCTGGACCACTCTCACACTCTCCTTTCCACCAACCAGGAACCGGGCCAAACCCAGTGTCATCTAAGCTCTTACTTCCAGGCCACACACCCGTGTCCACCACTCCAACAATCACATCACCTCCCGACCTAGACTCTGAAAGCATCATGTCACTCCTTTCTAGTCCAAGAAATTCAGGTGACCGTGTTGTATGAAGCTCATATATCGTCTCTTCTTGAACAGACACAATCCCGTGCTGTTGTTCAAGTAGCTCTACTTCCTCCATGGTTAGTCTCGTGGAAAACCCATGGATAACCTTGTTGTACGCATACAGCATATCTGAAGACTCAGACACTGATCTCATGGACGTTTCATACCATTGCACATGGTCAGAAAACGTTGCTGGCATAACAGACTTGTCCATATGAACAATATACGTTTTCTTTTGGTGCGTCCGTTCAGCTACCGCATAACAGCAACAAAACGCCACCGTTATTGCCATCAAGACAACATCTCTGAGATTCATCTTCTCAAAACTTGTTGGAGAACATACGAGGTACGAGACTAATTAATTAAGTGAATTATATTCTGAAATTTGAGTGATATTAGCTGTTAACAAGATAGTAAGATATATATGGGGGCATGCTTAAGTTGTTATTATCATGGATTTAAAGTGAGTGGACCAATTGATTGAACTTTAATTAATGAGTCTTGCTGTTATTATTTGTTAAAAGTCATATGAAAAGAATCTTATTCTTCTTTTAAAGTGATTGCAACCCAACCCAACAAATTATTGATTACAATGTTAACTGTACGCTAAATTAATTCAATGTTTCGATAATTACCTAAGTGGTTCATACTTCTCTTCTTGATTATTATGACGTTATTGTTATTTTTGTATATACTCTTTTAGATGTTTGCAGAGGCGGAGCCAAAAAAATTACATATGGGGCCAAAGAAGACTAGTTTATCGACTAGAGTTTCAGGTTCTTTATTACATGGTTAATGTTTTTTCCTGGTTAACATATAAATGGACCAATATACAAAATATACGTTGTGACAAGATGTGTGTGGGGATAGTTGCCTACTCTAAGTGTCCACCGCCCATGAATGTTTGTAATGGGCATAACCCCTCATTGCAAGTTAGGACGTGAACCTGCAAACCTCTTGCTTAATAGGACACTTTTATATACACATTTGATATTGAGCTAGGACGAATGCATGTTGGTCCCTTTATATGTTTTCTTAAGTGCTTATATTACCTCGTCTTAATTGATCAAACCTTTCCTTGTGCTTATAACTTGTTTTCCACTAGTGATATCTTAAGATACACACGGATTATGATATTTAGGTATGGCTATATCGGTTGCTGTTTCTCTCTCTAATAATTGACGGAAAAAGAGTTGGTGATTGGTTTAGTCGGGATCATAACTTATCTTTATGACTATTTTATCAACTAAATGTTAGTATAACTTTAGTTTAGGACGATGAATCACTTTGTTGCAAAGTGTTTGTGCAAGCACTATGGCATGAAAAGCTTTAACAAATATTCCAAACTTGAAATGATTGCATGATTTTCCTAATGGATCGAACCAAGTATTCATACTTCACTTTTCTATTTCATAGTTTTATTACCGAACTTAAACAAGCATATAAAGGTGATGTATAAGATCGAGTATTGAACGATGAACACTCGTACAAACAAATAAACATAATATAAGTCTGTCTTTATTAACTTCAAAAGTTTTATTAGTGCAGTGAGACCATAAAAAAGGATTAGCTTTCATGGTGTCGAAATTCTGTCACATATTCTTTTAAGTACTATACTACTTTACACATCAAGAATCCACAATCATAGTATCAATTCCCATTGTCAATATATCAACATATCTACTTTAGCTTTTATTAGATCATAAGTATTAAGTTACTTTTTTATTTTTTTTGATAACCTAGATATCCAACTTGTTTTGCGAGCCAACTAATCCTAGGGTGACCATCCGCTTTGCGGGTAGTTCGGAGTCATCGCAGGTGAACCTCCGTGGTCACAAGGGGGTTTATTTTTTTTGCTCTCAGGATTCGAACTTGGGACCTCTAGGAATTTTACATTTGGAAATCAAGTTTTTTACCGTTAGGACACCATTAAATTTGTTTAAACCAAATAAAATAAATTAGTGGGGTTAAAAGTATCAAATACAACTTATTTGATATATTTCTTTACTGTTTCAAAATACTGTACATAATAAAAAAAAACTTTAATGAACAATAAAGATTTTCTTTTTCTTCTTTCTTTCTTTTGTTGAATTGAATGATTGAATAAAAAATGTCAAGCGAGTAGGTCAAGTAATTGTCTCATCATAACCCAAGTAAACTAAATACTTCGTACTAATTAGGTTTATGTCACTTCAACTCTCGGTTGTTAGATCTAACATGATGTTAAAAGTTCTTAATAGGATTTAAAATCTAGTAATTCGAGTGATCACTCCCACCGCACAATAAAAGTTAAAGGCTTCACCACACCACCACGCTTGCCACTCCACGTGCTCTTATATGGTAATTAATTGTACGTTGTGAAGTTTAAAATCAACAACAAATTTTCAAACTCTTCCAATTGGGTAATTTTTTAAAATCTAGCTGCAAAACGCGGGTAAAAAAAAAAAATTGTTAGATACACGGCTAAATTGATAATAAATGTACTAATAAATAACAGGTTATAATCACTTATTTTGGCCCATTTTAAGTCGAAATCAAATAAATGATGAACATGTTACGTACACGGCTAAATTGATAATAAATGTCCTAAACCTTTTATTTTGTTTTCATTCGTCCAAACTATCCTCTCATTTGTGCACATCCATCGCTAGCTGGATATGTAGTAGTATTAAAAGGAAATACTCTACAACATCAATAATAAATGCGGAGTTAAATCTTTGTTTGACAAACTCGCTCGTTCGAATCTTTCAGAATGTAAACAAATAACGTATACAAATTATTAATACATCAATCCAAAATGAGTCTAAATAATTTGAATGATTGATTCTCTCTTTACATTCTTAGTATTAGTATACGTTATTTGTTTACATTCTCAAAGGTTCGAACGAGAGAGGTTAGTGGCTCGGTATCAAAGCACACAGATCACTTTGGGTTGTTTGGTTTACAATATTAACCTTGAATTCATTTTTGGTATTCATCTACTACTACAACATGTTAAAAATTGTTTTTTTTCCCCGCAAATATGCTACTGTGAGTAGCTTACAACATCATGATAAAAACATGGATTTTTTGGAAAAACTCGGTTTGAATTATATCTTTAGAACCGGCTGACTCGACTATAATGTTCCCTATCTTTTACACCAGTATCAACTTCATTGTTGTTTACGTCTTTATTAGAATGATGACTTGAGTTGCTATTTTTTCTTTAATATTTTTACTATTTGATTCCGACTGCGAAAATAAGAACTAGATAGTAATATAAAGAAAAGTGTCGATCCCTTTATTACCGGCTGGTTTTAGAGTGTAACATCATTGGTCTTATAATGTTAACATGTTGTTGGGCTAAATGGTCAAAACAAATGGCATCAAATTTACGGCATGATCCCGGCCTTCCCAATAGCCCGGCCAGGAGAGCGTTTCTCGAGAGTATATCGTAGAAAATGCTGGATTAGATCGATCGGTTGTCATTAGAGGGGGGGGGTCCAATAGGCGGAAATTGGGTTTGAAGGAAAGATTGTTGGGTGAAAACACAAGTAAGAACAACATATACATAAATATGGCTTTAACATTGCCAACAAGTATTTAGAAGTTGTATCATGTGCGAAAGGACATCCATCCTATGATAGTATGTGGAATAAAAAGCTCCAATAAATTCATGATTACTATGAAAAGCTTCAGTCAATGTGACACCTAGAGCATACGGTCATTGAAACCTAATTAACGATCGAACATCATGATTTGCATATATGTAGCATGAATTTGTGGCTATATAATAAT
Source organism: Senecio squalidus (assembly GCA_910822075.1). Lineage (NCBI taxonomy): Eukaryota > Viridiplantae > Streptophyta > Magnoliopsida > Asterales > Asteraceae > Senecio > Senecio squalidus. Next base: position 18,960,005 of record CAJVGC010000590.1, read on the forward strand.
TATCTTTTACTGTAATTTAGTTATACCAAATATAAAATTAATTGAACGTAAATCTATATCTACACAATATTAACATATTATTTCGTCATGGATTGATCTTTGTGCACAAATATTATAAAAGCTCATTGTAGGAGTTTTTTTTGTGAAGAATAACAAATGGAACACAATGGGACGCTAAAAAACGCAATATATGACTAATGTTTGTGATGAAATTACTAAAGTGCGACTAATATTCGTGATGAAATTGCTATCAAGCTAGTAACAAACAATATGTCAAATTGAGATTTGTGTTCAAAATATTATGCTTAATTATCGATAGATACTAATTTATTAGTATAGTTTGTGATGATTTGAGATTGAATTGCATTGAAATTATTATGTAATAGAGGTTTCCCGTGCGTTGCACGGGTTCGTTTTTTTTTGCGGTATTTCTGGAAATGGCAACGTGTTTCCCATAACCTCCGTCGCATGCAAGATCAGGCCATGTTTCGTGCCCGGGTATGGGCTGAGGGTGTTTTTTGGGGGTTTTTTGGGCTTCGTTTGGGCTTATTATTGTTGGGCTTCCACGTATTTTTTATTTCTTACTTATCGTAACTTTTTTTTTACTTTAAATAATACGTTTACGACATTCCATCCCATCAGGTCCGGATCAAGTCATTGATCGAAGCGAGAAGAGGAGAGGATGTCGTTTATCCTACTCCGGATAAAAGGACTCGAGTTTTTGTTTTTTTACTTTTTTATCGAAATATAAATGTACCTATTTGCTAAAACGATGCCGTTATTTATTATTAATCGATCGAAGCGAGAAGAGGAGAGGATGTCGTTTGACTCGAGTTTTTGTTTTTTCACTTTTTTATCGAAATATAAATGTAGCTATTTGCTAAAACCAAATAAAATTTCGAGGGGTAGAAAGCGTAAAAGTATTATTTAAAGCTGAGGGGGGCAAAACGCAAAAACATATAAAGTGCAGACAGGAAAAGCTAAAAGTCGTTTAAAGTTTAGGGTGAAAAAGCGTTATATTTTTTAAAGTTGAGAGTGAAAAAGCGTTAAAGTTTTTAAAGTTGAGGAGGGGAAACCGCTAAGTCTTTAAAGTTTAGGGGGGGAAACCGCTAAGTCCTTAAAGTCTAGGGACTAAAATGCAAAATTCCAAAACATTAAAATATAATACTTTTCACACTTCTATAGGAAATCTTCTATTTTAATTAGGGGATAATAGTTTAACGTATCTTTTATTCCTTTTTAGGGGTATAATGGTAATTCAACGTGATACAGACCCTTGATCTAGAACACAAAACAAACACCACCTTTTTTTATTTAAACAAACAAAAAATATATATATATATAAACAGACGCTCTATCCATACAAAACTTAATTAAGTTTGAAAAACATACAATCAGATGAAATGAAAGTGTACTATTTAAAAACACAAATTTTTATCTCACATATATGACGTAGTTATGATTGATTGTTGTACACCGTTTTTTGACTTCTAACGAGGGAGTGGCATATATCCTAACTTTTATATGTGTAGATTATGTTTTGGGATGTAGTATATTTTCTTATAGAAGAAATTCGACTTTACCGTCTTTAACCATGGGTATTGTAACTTGTAAGGGTATTTTGTTTTATCCAATTCTAGACGGTGTTTAGGGTTAATTATAGTCCGTCGGGCTAACCAATTGACAGGGCGAAGCGGTGACCAAGCCAAACCAACGGTCGAACGGGCCATAAAAGCTTAGTTACAACCCTACTCTAACTATCCTATCTAATACTCATAGACAAAACATGTGATAAAAGACATGTTTCAAAATCCGTTAAAACCTAAAAGAGTTGTCGGTATCCCACTTTTTGAATTTTATAAGGAATTTATGGATTTTGATGTTGACAACTGACAATCCTAAGGGCAATCACCAAGAATTTATCCCACTCCAACATGATCGGGATCATCACTACATTAATCTACATTAATGATAATACAATAAAATTATGCATGTATTAAACTATGACAGTCTTACCCTTAACATAATTTACATAAGTAAAAATATTATTACAAAACTACCTAAGATAGTTTTTTTATAAAGAAAAAAAGTTTGTAGCATTCAACTGTTTCTAAACATGTTTTGACTCTATAATTCAACCTAATTTTCAACAATTTTGTTTAAACATTCTAAACAAGTTCCAATCAACTCACATCTGTTTTCTTGGTCTGTCTTTTTATTACTCAACTCATCTAATAGTCGTGTAGGTAGATTTTGTTGCAGTTAGGACTCGAACAGGCTCAAGCCTGGTGGCAGCTAAGATATTAGGGTCGTTGAACAATTCCGTTCACCATAGCATACATAAGACCATAGTGCGCCTCTATAACTCAAATTAGTATCATGCAAATTGTTCTTACTACCAAACTATCCTAAGTCCAGATCATGCCCATTGCACTGCACCAACAATGCATCTAGTCGTCCTTCCTACAATGGACAAAAACTCTACATATAGGAGATCAGCATAAGGAAACCACACAAATCGACTCTTTTCGTGCTGCATAAGTCTTAGTGATCCTCATTATCCTAAAAACTTCCTTTAACCTTAGTTTACTACCTTGATCAATAGGAAACCCTTCACTGTCAAAAGTCAATTTATAACTTGAAAAGGTAGTTAAAGTTGGAAATAACTCGGCACGTTTTCTTCTTTCTTGCATTGTTCTGATCGAGGATAATGGGAAGAAAGGGTGTTGTTTTTTGGTGTTTTTACTTCTTTATGACTATTACTTTGGAGACTGGTTTTCACGTAGCTGTCAAAGCAACTAAAATGGGGGCCCTGGTGAGTCACGAGACCAACAGAACGGAAATAAAGCCTGAAGATAAAAACTCAACGCTAGCTGCTTATAGTGGAACCGCAAATGGCGGTGGAGGAAGCCCTGGTGGAGGGGCCGGGTATGGTAATGGTGGAGGGAGAGGTGATGGGTCAAGATCCAAGGGTGGGAATGGAGGAAGAGGTGGAGGTCGAGGTGGAGTAGGCAACGGTGGAGGCGGTGGGTTTGGTGCTCCTGGTGGTAATATGGGGGGAGGTAGTGGTGGTTCTCCTGGTGGTAATATTGGGGGAGGAGGTGGTTCTCAAGGTGGTAATATGGGGGGTGGTGGTGGTTATCCTGGTGGCAATATGGGCGGAGGTGGTGGCTCTGCTGGTGGTAATATGGGCGGAGGTGGTGGCTCTGCTGGTGGTAATATGGGCGGAGGTGGTGGTTACCCTGGTGGTAATATGGGAGGAGGTGGCGGTTACCCTGGTGGTAGCATGGGTGGAGGTAGTGGGAACATGGGCGGAGGTACTGGAAACATGGGCGGAGGTACTGGAAACATGGGCGGAGGTAGTGGTAATATGGGCGGAAGTGGTGGTTCTGGTGGTGGTAATATAGGCGGAGGCGGTGGTCGTGGTGGTTATCCTGGTGGTAATATGGGCGGAGGTGGTGGTCGTGGTGGTAGCTATGGTGGTGGTCGTGGTGGGAAAGGCAGTGGAGGTGGAGGGGGCTTTGGTTCTGGATATGGTGGTAGTGGCAATGTAGGTGGAGGTGGTAGTTATGGATCAGGACCAGGAAACTGGGGTGGATATGGCAACGGCGGAAGTCCATTTGGAGGTAATACAGGAGGTGGAGTTGCGGGTGGCAGCTATGGTTCAAAAGGTGGTTTTGCTGGTGGGGCAGGCGGATATGGTTCTAGGACAGCTCCAGGTGGTAATGGTAATTTTGGCGGTATAGGTGGCAGTTTTAGTGGTCAGATAGGGGGTAGTTTTGCCGGCGATGATGGTGACAACATCGGTTCAGACGGTGGAGATAATCAGTTTGGAGGAGGAGGTCCTCAGAACGTCCCAAACAAGAATTAGAATGAAACAACGACTTATAATAAGCATGATTCAATCATGTACTCTTATTTTACACCTTATGTTATATTAGTAAGTACCAAGTAGTAAGACTTTTTAATGATTCTAGAAAATGTCGGATTTTGTTGTAATTTTCTTTGCACGCAGTATCACCTTTGCATTTTATAAAGAGATCGTTTCCATATAGTCACGAACGCTTATTAAACGCAGGACAATAAAGTTCATACCTTTAATTACAGTTAAAACACCACTAAATATTCAAATCTTTAATTACAGTTGAACACATCACAATAGGATAATAGAACGATACCATAAATTGCATAAATTAACCTGCATTTCTTGCAGCATAATTACCATTGATTTTAGGCAATCGGCCCAGAAGAATGACTCCCGTTGGTTGGAAATTAATGAAAGCTACCAGTCAATTTTTATCCTGAAATAGTCAGACCAAGTCACAGTTAAATATTTTCTCCGTTTCTTTTATCAATAAAAATAAATCAACCTGCTTTTTTTAGTACAGTTACCCTTTTACAAACCAACCTACTAATTCTTCAAATTCCTTTCAGTTAGACTGTCAATTCTCGATACATGTTCATTACATTATATATAACATGCTATGAAAGTACGTATTCGTAAATACATTTCTCATTTACATCACAAATAATGCATTAAACTCTCTTTTATGAAATCCATCAACATGTATATGAAACAGTTTTGATCATTACAACACTCTCAATTTCTAAACATAACAGTTTGACTTTTTCAAAAGTCAACTGTTTATGTATCTTCATCTAAATCTCTTTTATGAACAAAATTTTATGAAGGATGTCTATTTAAAATACTTCCGTTAACATTCTAAAAAATCATCCAAATCAATTACACCTTTAATATTTCAATTCTTAAATCAAAAATCATATCATTTGAATCAAGAAGTGTTGACTTTATACAAAAGTCAACTGTTACATACGTCCATCCAATTCTAATGTATGAAATAATAATGTAAACACTTACAAAAGAATCAGGATTCCCTTGAGACCATCCAGGAACTTTCTCGGAAAGAAGAGTAATATATTGCTCCATAGCCACATCCGGATTCATATTTCCAAGCTTTTGCCAAGCATTCCTTGCACAATTCTATTAATCAGTTCATCTTTGTCTTAGAAATTTAATCAAGAAACAAAAAATATACCACATTTCATTAGCTAGATAGAGCAGCAATCTACTTAGTTTGGTGATCTATTTTAATAATTATACTCCATAACGTCCCGGCAATTACATTTTTTTGAAATTGACTAATTTTGAAAATTTAGTGAGCATATAAACCAAAAAAAAATAAAGTAGCAAGCCAACACATCAGAAAAACGTCTATTTTTAGGTAATTATATTTTTTGAAATGAGCTAATATTGGCAATAAACCAGTCTCAAACTACCAACTTTCCAAATTCGTGCATTTCAAAAAACGTATAGTTACAAGGTCAGGACACTATCACATTAAAACTAACCTATCTTATAACATTAATTTATCGACGCAGGGCTAAATCTTAGTGGATCGTGGCAGCAAGGTCAATCTGTCAAAAACAAAAACAAGAGGGAAAAAATACCATTTGGCTCTAGCGGAAACCTTTAAAGCCATAGGTTGAGCTTCACGACAAGGTCCTTCCGTGGCAACCTTATATAGTCCATATAACTCCATCTCAACATCTTTATCCACATTCCGCAAATTCTCCTCCCCTTTCCCATAATCAGCAGCTACAGCAAACATTTTCTCCAACTCACTCCTCTCTACCCCTTCCCAATCATCATCCGACGAATCGTCTTCTTCCGATATCAATCCTTCTTTCTCCTTCACCGTTTCATCAATTCCATCATCATCACACATCAATTCCACACACATATTCTCATCTAAAACAACTGATTCAGTTTCTAATGCCTCCCTAACAACTTTATCGATAACGAACTCATCGTGATTCGCAGCAAATCGGACTTTTTTTTTACTTTTACGTTTACCACTAGTTTTATCCGCCTTACTTGACTTTACCTGATCGTGATCACCATTGTTGACATTACCAGAAGCGAATTTTACGATCAAGATGAAGAATATAAGAGCTGCAATTACAGTTGTGAAGATTTCTTGTAAAAGTTCCATTAATTTTGGGGAGAAAAATGGATAAACTTGAGGAAGAAGATAATTAAGAAAGATTTTGGGTGTCAGAGTTGAAGGAAAGCATATTCGGTTTCTTTTTTTTCTGCTATTTATGTTGTGGGGACAAAAAGGGGGTGGCTTTTTTTTAGTCACGGGGATTTCGTAATGCGTGTGCTGCTTGCCTTTGTATATTTTTGAATTTTTATTTTGTTAAGAAGATGATAAGAAGCTAATGTGATGAGAATTCCACATCTTATGCCAGTTTGTACGAGAGACTTTGACCATATCGAGAGTATGAGAGACGAAACATTTTGGGATGATCAGAAAGAACGGTTTAGAGACGGTAGAATTATAATTAGGTCGTGTTTATCTAAGTTAAAAACTTATTTTCTTTTAAATAATCTGAAAAGGGAAAATCTATTCGGTTTATGTTTAATTGGCTTGAGCCAAACGTAAGGTTGCATATGTTTTGTGAACCTTTAACGGAATGTTTTTATTTGTTAAATGAAGAATGAGATTTATTGTGCGGTTAGTTATATGAACGAATACGGAGAAATATCTCGTTCATTTATTTAAGTTAGTGAATATGTTTGTTTAATATGTTAAAGTTTTATATATGTTTATTAAAATAATAACATATAACCTTTAACCTTTTTATATTCATTTATGCTTATTTTTGCTCCTACGTTTGTGTTCGGTTATGTTTTTTTTAACATTTACATAAACGAGCATAATATTCACAAACACATACCGACATGAAAATAGGGTAGGGTGTTTGATATCACCACAGACCAAAGACTCGGACTCAGACCACGGACTCGGTCCGTATCACGGACCCGTATCAAAGATTGAGTCTTTAAAAAAAAGTGCAAACTCATTTTTTCATTCAAAAAAACTCAACCCTACCCTTCAAAGCTCGTTGACCGCTACCCTGCAATCCTCCACCGCCGATGCTCCTCCTCCATCGCCGCTGCTGCTCCTCCTCCCGCCACTGCTCCTCCTCCGCTACAAGGTAATCGTTGAAATTAAGCTAGATTGTTTCTGTTTTCCATTTTCATCTACTTGCAAGACCGCTTTCTAGTTTTTTGTATGTCGAGATGATATAGAAAGGAACCAAAATTGATCTTATTGTGTCCTTTGTTCTTGATTCTGGGTACTTGCGGGCACTCTTTGTAGGAGTTAATATAATTACAGGTAACGTGGGCCTCATTTTTTTGTTTGAAGTTTAACTGAGAATTTTGATTATGGTTCCTACTGTCTTGTTAGTTAGTTGTCTTGTTTGTTAATAGTGTTTTTAACTTGGATACCTTTTCTGACAATTATTATAGTAACTGGGTTGTTTGGTCAATGATCATTACATGTTAAATTAAATGTCTGAGAAATAATAAAAAAAAATATGATGTTGAAATATTGAAAATATGATGCTGTAATAAAAAAAAATGCGCTTATATAACTGATTGATAGTATGTGTTTTTGTTTAAGCTTGTAGTCTATATTCACGTTTTGATAAATATTTGTAAGTTGTTTAATTTTGTGTGATAGTTATGGTTAATTTGGATTTTGTACGACATTCAATATAAAAATAAACAGAAGGGTAAAATAGTCATTTCTCTCAGTCAGCATAGCCAGTCCGAGGCATAATCAAACACAACAAACTCAGTCTGCACCTAACTCAATCTGAGCTCCAACTCAGTCTGTGCTCCAACTCAGTCTGCACCATCTCAGTCTGCAACTATCAAACAGCAGTGTTTGTTCAAATATATCCTTAATTTGTTGAGAGTAAATAAATATTATATAAACACCGTTGATTCACACTCTATGTGAATGGATATTGACATGGCTAATGTTATATTCCCTCTTAATGTAATCCACCACCCAATCCAGCACCATATCTGAATCAGCTTCTCGCCTAATCCTTATATGGCAAGTTAACCCAACCTTCCCCGTGGTAACCGCCCATATGTGCAACTCGTGAATACCAACCACTTCATCTATCTCGCAAACACCCCTCTCGAGGCTTGTTGCATCTATATTTCTGGGGGTACTCTCCATCAAAACCAACACTATGTCACGCAACATATTGATGGTTGTATACACCACGAGAAGGGAGAAAAATAATGTGCATATTGGATCAATGATTTTTAAGCTAGGTGTGTACCACATGACTCCCGCTCCAATCATGCCACCAATACTTTGGATTAAATCACCCAATACATGAATAGAAGCACTTTTAACATTTATGTTTCTCGTCCCATGATCATGCTCTTGGTGTCGGTGATCATGACCGTGACCTAGTATTAACATCATGAGTATATTAACAGCTAAGCCAACACAAGCCACTCCAAACATAAGAATGCCTCTAACTTCCTTTGTTTCGTGGAGGTGAAGAAGTTTTTCTATGGCTTCGTAAACAAGGATCGCAGTGAGCACCCATGTTAACAAAATCGATGTGAGTGTTCCCAGAATTTCAATTCTAAGAAACCCATAAGAGAAACGAGGTGTAGTTTCCCATCCTGAAACCCATATAGAAAATAAGGATATTGCGTAAGCAAAAACGTCAATAAGCATATGAAGTGCATCCGCGACCAAAGCAAGACTCTCTGCCTTAAATCCACACACTACTCCTAAAGCCATAAATATTATACCCAAATTAAGACCACATGAAAGCTTCCGAATGGAAGATGATCGCTCGTTTTCTTCCATAGAACTAGTAATCGTTAACAAACATTGTTCATGTTAGACATGGGAACCCAAAACCAAATGTAAGCCCAAGTCCGTATGTGGACTTGCGCCCGTTAGGTTATTATTTTCCTATAAATAGGTGTCCTATGTAATCGTTTTAAAGTGATGAAATGCAATTAAATTCTTCCACAAAACCTATTCTTAATTTCTACATGGTATCAAAGCGGGTTTCGTACCTGCTCAACTAGATCATTCGAACTAGCCATTCGAACAACAAACCAACATATTCGAATAAGCTATTCGGACAACAAAACAATTACTTCGAACAGCCTATTCGAACAAGAAAAGAACACACACGACTGGGGTGGCACGACCAGGTTTTAACTTGGCACGGTGATGTGTAAAATCTAGTCTTAAATTTAAACCTACTATTTCACGCAATTACACACTTATAGGCAGTGGACCTATTCGTACGTAATATAGTTTAAAAGTAAGTAAAGGTTCGTTCGCAGGGACTAATTTGTTTTAAATTCCGAATTAATAATACTATTTGTTTTTGGGTTTTTTTTTATCGTAACAAAAAGATTGATTAAAAGTTTGCTAAGTAAAAGTGATTATAAAAATCGAGTTGAGAAAATAATTGAGATTATCAAATAATTGTGAGAATACACTTGTTTGACACTTCACTTGTTTTCCATTTAAATTTACGAAATCGATTAAATATTAAACTTCTAAAATATAGTAAAAGTCCTCTCGAATCTTTTATTAACTTTAACTACCTCTAATTACACCGTTCCTCTCGAATACAGTTATAATTATTAATAATTAAGCAGTAAGTAACAAACCTGTTTTTAGTGATTTAATCTTATAGAGTTTCCTATCGAATAACTCCTCTAAATACTAAGTCCTTTCGAATCTTAACAAATAGACTTACTCAATTAAGTTTAATTACCTAAGTTGTTATTACTAAGTCCTCTCGAATCCTAGTAATTTTAAACCGATTATAGACCGACCGATTATTTCATATAAGTTATTTAATCTATCTAGATTCCTCTCGAATACCTAGAATGTTGATTAATTAAATTATATATAAACAACTTTATGATAATATGTTAAAACTTAAGCAAATAAGGATTAGCGATTAAACACAAAAACATAAATAATCGATTACGCAAAAGTAAACTTCAAACAAGATCCGTTAATCAAACAAATGTAAAAAGAGTTTAGTTGCTCATGATTGAAATAAAAACAACAAATAAACAAGTAGAAAACATAATAGAAAAAAGTCTTAAAAAGGAAACGAGAAACAAACTAAAAATTGCAAACGTGTCGTCACCGACGTTGAACGAAACTCCTAGCTTGAAATCTTGCCTCAAAACTTGAACTCCAGCTCTAGACTTGAATAATGATGAATGGTGTATTTTCTGGCTGGAATTGGTTTGGTATTTATAGGCAAAATCTTTAGAAATTCGTATTCGAAACGAATTAGGAAACTGCCAAAAATAACATTGGGTGCGCCGTCCTTAAGAACTTGTGCGTCGTTGACTTTGTTGTGAACAATGACTGCGTCGTTTGAAGCTCCTTGTGCGTCGTCCATATTGCATTAAAAAGTGACAGCGGCGTTGAAAAACTTTTGTGCGCCGTTGTCTTGCTTGTGTGCGTCGTTGTGATGGTTATTTCCTAATATTCAAAATTTATAAAATGTAGATCTCTCTTTCTTCTTTATTCTCCAATTTGAATCACCTAAATCGGATATCGTATGAAGAAGTTATGATCAAAACGGTGGAAGTGCTACCGCAACGTTCTCTTCGTCAGATTTCACTATTTTTCGTCTTTTAAGCTCATTTCTTCCATCATTTCCACTTCCCAATCATATAAACCTAGAAAATAGACAAAACAACTTTTCCACACTATTAAATGCAAAAACATATCCTATCCATCATGTTTACTATGAAAAACGACCGAATATCGCATAGAAATAAACGTATAAATATGCGATATCACACGGATAGAAAAATTCTAGACACTTACACGGATAGAACTTGAACTGTCTCGGATAGCTTTACACGAACAGACTGGATCTTCGCCTAGATTTGCTCGAACAGATTTCTACGCGGATAGAATTCCAAGTTAATTTCGGATTGTTAATTTCAGTTTCTATTCGATTAGGATTCCGCCTAACACGAACTGATCCGCTCAAGCTTAACCGAATTAAATTGGATTCGAATTGAATTGAGGTTTCGAATTAGAAGTGAATAGAGGTATTAGAATCGAAGTGCTGTGCGAATTGAATTGCTATTCGAATTAAGGGGTGAATTGAATTAAGGGGTGAATTGTTATTCGTTTGACTGCTGTTCCTGTTCGTTTGTCTAGAATTAAGGGGTGAATTGCAGCTTCAACTTAAAGCCCAGTTTGAAGCCCAACTACAAGTTAAAAGTCCATTTTTTTGTCTTTAAACATTATTTAAAGAAACCGAAACCAAAACAATTTAAATAACTTTAATAATTTAAACCAACTATGGCGGACACAGAAAACAATAAATTCGCCGTACAACAAATAAATTTGCTTCGTAACGGAGCTCAGAACCAATTTCAAAATCCAAAACCTCCTTTCAAGAATCATCGGTCAGACAGGCCGTTTTTTCGAACTCAATCAAAGGTGGATAAGAGGAAACTCAAGTGTGAAGAGTGTGGTATGTCGAAACACACCAAAGAACAATGTTTTAGGATCGTTGGATATCCAGAATGGTGGAGTGATAACCACAAAACCTCCAAGACTGGAAAAGTTGTCGCCGTCATAGGCAGCAGAGAGATTAACGGCGGAGGAAAGAAGTTAATGTTAAACGTGCATGATTTCGAAGAGGAGAACGTTTCTTCCCGATCTGGAGAAGTTAATGTTGCCACCAAAAACGCCAGGTGTAATTCATGGATTTTTGATTGTGGTGCCACTGATACAATGACGTTTGATATAACCGATCTAACGTCAAACTCGAAAGTTGACAAAACACGAATTCACACAGCTAACGGGGAAACTCTCCCAGTTAAAGGAGGGGGAACCATTGAAATATCGAAAGAATTACGACTCTCGAGATGCCTTTATGTGCCATCATTATCACACAAGCTATTATCCGTTAGTCATGTTACGAAAGAATTAAACTGTGTGGTATTAATGCACCCCACTTTTTGCATTTTGCAGGATATCAGGACGGGAAGGATCATTGGGCGTGGTACTGAGAGACAAGGATTATATTACGTAGATGAAGTCACTCAACAAGGCTCAGTTATCCTGACTCATGGTTCAAACGATAGGAAAGAATGGTTATGGCACCGACGATTGGGACATCCGTCCACTGGTTATTTACGTCAGTTATTTCCGCATTTATTTCCAAAACATAAAGATTTTCATTGTGACACTTGTATTTTGGCAAAAAGTCATAGACATACGTTTAAACCAAATGATACTAGAGTTGATTCACCCTTTTTGTTAATTCATTCTGATGTCTGGGGTCCCGCTAAAATTGAAGGAGGACAAAATTTCCGATATTTTCTGACATTTATAGATGATTGTACTCGAATGACTTGGACTTATCTTTTAAAAAATAAGTCTGAAGTTTTTACGAAGTTCACATTCTTTTGTAACATGGTCAAAACCCAATTCAAAAGTGAAATCCAAATTCTCAGGTCAGATAATGGGGGGGAATTTTGTAACACCTCCATGAAAACCTTCTGTCAAACACGGGGAATTATCCATCAAACTTCGTGTGCTCACACGCCTAAACAAAATGGGGTTTCAGAACGAAAAAATCGTTTTTATTGGAAATCACACGGGCTATTATGATTGAATCCCAAGTTCCAAAGTCTTTTTGGCCAGAAGCCCTTGTCACTGCAACGTATCTTGTTAATCGACTTCCAACCCGAGCCCTAGCACTCAAAACTCCTCTCCAAACTTTTTCACATTTCCATAAATTGCCATCAACTCTAACCCTTGAACCTCGAGTGTTTGGATGTTCTGTTTTTGTTCATATACCAAAAATAGAGCGTTCAAAACTTGATCCATGTGCAGAGAAATGTGTGTTTTTGGGGTATGGTGTCAATCAACACGGGTATCGGTGCTACAGCCCCAGTAGACGTCACATGTTCACCACAATGAACTGTGACTTTATCGAAACGGAGTTCTTTTATCATACCCATCTTCATGGTCAGGGGAAAAATGACAATGACGCATTAAGATGGATATGTTGGGCACCACCTGTGCATGACTCTCCCACTGATACTCCTAATTCAACTGATAATCCTGAAGATTCTGATACTGATACTCCTACTCCAACTGATAATCCGGAAAATTCTAACAACAGTACCAATGCCACCAATAATGATCCTCCTCAACTGATATCCGAGGTAAGTGGTTCTGAATCTCCAAATATTCCAAATAATTCTGATATGTGTGATGATGAACAACAGGTCGAGACGGAAACTCCGAGTGTAACTGAACCAGCTCGGTATGATCTTCCACCTAGATCAACCAGGGGAATTCCGCCTAACAGATACTCACCTGAAAGAAGTTCAAGAGGGTCGAGATATCCAGTTGCAAATATCGCAAGAAGGAATTTAGTTCCGGAAGCCAAGTCTTTCGCAAATGTGATCTGTTCTGAAAAAAATACCAACAAGTGTTGAAGAAGCACTCAAGTATAAAGAATGGAAAGAAGCAATTGGAATTGCACTTGAAGCCCTGAAAAGAAGTGAAACATGGGAAGAATGTGAATTGCCTCTAGGAAAGAAACCTGTTAAATGTCGGTGGGTGTTAACTATCAAGTATAAACCCGATGGATCAATCGAAAGGTATAAAGCTCGATTAGTCGCAAAGGGGTATACTCAGACGTACGGGATTGACTACTGTGAGACTTTCTCTCCAGTAGCCAAGATTGATACTATTAGAGTTCTATTCTCAGTTGCAGCAAACAAGGATTGGCCATTACACCAATTCGATGTCAAGAATGCCTTCCTACATGGAGAATTGAAAGAAGAAATCTATATGGAAGCCCCACCTGGAATTCATGATAGTTCCGAGGCCAGGAAAGTTTGCCGACTAAAGAAATCTCTGTACGGGTTGAAGCAGTCTCCACGAGCGTGGTTTGGTCGGTTTACCACAGTTATGAAGAAATATGGCTATAACCAAAGCAATTCCGATCACACTCTCTTTTTGAAACGAAGAGGTAAACTCATAACCTGTTTAAGATCAAAATTAGGGATCTTCATTTGCCAGCAAAAATATGTTCTTGATTTATTAGCAGAGACGGGAATGCTAGATTGCAAACCTGCAGATACTCCCATGATAGCCAACCAAAAATTGTTCATGGAAGATGAAGCTGAACTCGCAGATAAAGAAAGATATCAGAGAACGGTGGGAAAGCTGATTTACTTAGCTCATACTCGGCCAGACATTGCATACGATGTGGGGGTTATAAGTCAATTCATGCACCAACCTCAAGTCCAGCACATGGAAGCAACTTTACGGATTATCAGGTATCTCAAGGGAACTCCTGGACACGGTGTTCTATTCAAAGCAAATGGGCACCTAAAGATTGATGCTTATACTGATGCTGACTGGGCAGGCGACAAAGGTAATAGGAGGTCTACATCAGGGTATTTTACCCTAGTGGGAGGAAATTTTGTTACATGGAGGAGTAAAAAGCAAAAAGTTGTCGCCCTCTCAAGTGTTGAAGCTGAATTCCGAGGAATAGCACGAGGATTAGCTGAAGTCCTATGGTTGCGAAAACTATTGTCAGAAATTGGGTATCCCTCAGAAGAAGCCAGTAAGATCATGTGTGACAACAAAGCTGCTATCCAAATCTCAGGAAATCCAGTTCAACATGATCGCACAAAACACGTTGAAGTTGATAGGCACTTCATCAAAGAAAAACTTGAAGATGAGATTATCGAACTTCCGTTTGTTTCATCAAAAGATCAGCTTGCAGATATTCTTACAAAGGCGGTTACCGGAAAGATCTTCGCTCACTGTCTTGACAAGTTAAGCATTGGAAATCCCACTTCTTAGCTTGAGGGGGAATGTTAGACATAGGAACCCAAAAACAAATGTAAGCCCAAGTCCGTATGTGGACTTGGGCCCGTTAGGTTATTATTTTCCTATAAATAAGTGTCCTATGTAATCGTTTTAAAGTGATGAAATACAATTAAATTCTTCCACAAAACCGATTCTTAATTTCTACAGTTCATCCACATAAACGTTGCTTCCAGGGTCGGTCGAGTGCTCTTCTAAGGGCACTAGTACACTTATTTCATATGTATGTTCCATCAAATTCACCTGAGTGGAAAAATGTCGTATTTTGTCATTAAATAAACCATGATACCTGCGTAGAAACATGTCAACTTGTACAAATATTTATTCTTAATTTTGTCTTTTATGGGACTCGAATCCATGATTTGTAGGTCAATGTGTCACTCACATACCACCCGACTATAAATTTTTGGTGGAAATCTTGGTACCAAATACCGCTAGCATCACCATATTACATTGAACAAACCAAAACAATTTTCAATAAAATAACATGTGTGAAAATCTTAGTAATTAATTTCAACATAAAACAAATCATTATCTTAGGTTTTAAAACAAAAATGTACGAGTAACCCCTATTCTCGTGGATGTAGAGATTGCAAGGGGCCGGGGATTTGTGGGGATTACATTTACCATCCTCATACCATCCCCGGTTCTCACTTTCCATCCGCGCCCCCATCTCCATCGTGGGAATATGGTTCAATCCCCTTTCCCATCCCCATCCCCATCCCCATCGAATATCGGAGATGTTTTTTCATCTATACCCTTGTATTATTTTTTTGTTATAACATTTTCTTTTATGTAAAATTATAAATAAAAAATATACATAATCATCAATCGAGACATTATATATTGATGCATCAGATTAAATCAACAAAACATGAACAAATAAACTTGTTAATAAGTTGGCTAGTGGCCACAATATGACTTAAATCAAATAGAAAAAAAAAAAATTTAATCTAATATGACTATAATTACCTAAATGAGTTTGAGTCATTATCAAAAAAATATTTTGTCCAAAACATAAGAGTAAATTATTGTTTGTGTATATGTTACTTAGCATTTCGAATATTTAGTGTAAGAATATTTCATGCTATATATATACACATATATATGTATATGTAAAATATTTTGTAATACTTAAATATATTCCGGTACGGGTATGGGGACGGGTCTGGGGACCCGAGGGGTATCCCCATCCCCGGTTTCTAAATTTGAGGATTCCCCGTCCCAAGTCAACTCGGAAATTCCTCGATCAAACCGGATTCGAATATCAGGTTTTCCATCGAGTTCGAGGTTTTTTTGCCATCTCTAAGTGGATGGTTATGTGTAGGGATTACGATGTTAATAAAAACAGAGAAAAAAGATAGTGTAGGGTTAATTTGATATAATCTGGGTATTGAGGAGCTTTTTCATACCATTCCAAAATTAAATATTTATAGAAAGGTATATCTAGTAGTAACATTGGATATGCGTGAAAGAGATGTATGCCAAAAATAATTCTAGTACTTTGTAATTGTTTATCTTTAGATTTTTGCAAGGTTCTAAATAACGCGTCATGGCGGCGCCAAGGCGTGCCATGGCGTCGAGATATTACGAAAACATGCAAGGCGTCTTCGTTAGGCGTGGCGGCAAAAAAACGTGGTCATAGCGTCCCATGGCGCGCCTTAACGCGAGTTTTTTTGTAACGCGTTACGAAAATTTTTAAAAAAAGTTTAAAAATAGTTAAAAATGGCTATAAAAAATCATTTGATTGTAAATTTGTGACTATATCTTAAAATATATATATACTTAAATGTTAAAACAGACTTTTTGATAATTTATTGATATTTATATAACTTAATAATAGTAAATATATATATAAGTATATATATAAAATTATAAAATATATTAAATTTTTTTGCCGCCTTGTCACGCTTTGAAAAACGCCATGTCTCGCATTTTCTTGCAAAGCTTGAGGCTTACTCATGCCGCCACGCCACGCCTTACGTTATCTGTAACCTTGGATTTTTGTTTCAAATAACCAACCAACAAAATTGGTAGGGCTGTGATGACACGGCAAGAAGAAATAAAAATTTGGTTTTAAATTCTGAATTTAATAAACCGACGTCTACAAGTCCAAGACCTTATCCTATCCGACCCATACATTATTATTTATAAGTTATGATAAGTTTTTTTTAAAGACGCTTAATATTTGTGTTATTTGTATGCATAGTATTAATTTTTTCTGACCAATGGGGCAATTGTCTTCCCAATTACTACATTGGATCCGCCACTGTACTTTAGTCCCATAAGAGGAGAGGGGGTTACCACCCTAATGCGTTGTCCTCTTTTCTCTACCGCTAAACGTAAATGTGATTCGCAAAAAGGTTAATGAATGTAGGTTTTATTCTTTGTTAATATAGTTGCAAAAGTTACAAAATATCAAAAGATTATGTAACATAATATATGTTGAGTTTTGCTAATTTATTACTATTGTTAAGACGTTATATTAAAAGCTTTATATAAACATAACAAACTTCAAAATTTAAGAAAAAGTGGTCAATACAAACATTTGATACATGTTACAACCTCTAAACAAAATCTTTGTGTACTATTGTTAGCAAAACGCATTCATGTTTGTTAATCTTGTAAGTCAATCATCAAACAATGCAATTATTTTAGAAAGACAATCTATTGCCCAAACTGTTTATATTTATTTTTAATAATTTTGAATCGCAACCTTAATGAAATATATGTACTTATATGCACATGTACCGTCAAGCCGAACACCCCTTTAGTTCAAACAATGTAATTAAGGGTAACGGGGAAAAAGGTTATTTAATCAAACAAGAGGTGAATTCAGAGCCATAAATAGTTTACAATGTGCCGACAAATATAAAGATAAGATCACTAGTTAAACGATATCACAAGCACTATCGTGTGGTGTAGGCAGAAATGAACAATTAAATTAAAATAACAATCTTCAACTAAGATCATGATTTTTTAATTCCTGCTAAAACATATTTAATCGGTATGTAGTACGTTGTGTGAGACTCTCAATTGGATCACATTATTTTTTGTTGATGGGTCAATTATTACAAGTTGAACCTAAAACATATATCTTGTAGGCGGATCATGACCAACTATGAGCCTCATATAGCTCCTCCACTAATCAAACCGGCCATAAGCCCATAGCTAATGAATCGATATTACTGAAACCAAACCATATTATATACCTATTATGAAATTTTAATCAACAAAATATTTAAGTTTAGTCATGAAAATGCCAAAAAAAAACCTAACTATATTATATAACTGAACAATAAATATTAATTTAACTTTTGATTCAAGTATACGTTTATGCCATTTTCATGAAAGGTGTGGGGAAGGATAAGCCGTGGATTCAGCATTAAAAATATACCCCTACCTAGTTGACAAAGTTGGTCCATTGATGATATATACGCGCTAAAGTGGTACATTAGTACATGTTGTGTTATACAACTAGTTTCAACTTCCAACAAAGCTAATTAATATAGAGAAATAGTGTCTTGATCAAATTGAGTGAAAATCAAGGATTAAGAACTTGTTACATGTCACTCTCACTCGTTATTATGATAATCATTTAGCGATACCAAAAAAAGAATTAAAAAAAAGTACGTGAATGAATTTGAAAGAATCAAAATATATTACGTAGTATAATATGAATGCAAAAGTTAGATGTGATAAATATTTTATTTTTTATAAATTGGTTGTAGGCATAAAACCGAATTTACAAAATTAACTTTAATTTTTTTTCTAATAAATATGTTATTTTGAAAAATGAATGTGGGCACCCGTGTCCACGGATTCCACCGCCCACATCTAGACATCGTCACTGAATTCATTCGCCCCTTCATATAATTAAGAATCAAGTATTGACGAGGGCATAAAACCTAGTACTATAAAGTGCCCTTTCACTATAGACAAGGTTATGGAGGGTCTAATTCAGCTTAAGCGGGGCAGTCTCATGGGTTTTAGGGGCCTTGTGCATAACTATAAGATAGGCTTTTGAAAAACTTTAATTAACCTTATACTAACAATCAAAATAAAAAAGATGATTACAAGACTTGAATACAACATCTCAAATTAAAAAAGATTTGGGCTTTACCAACTAATCTACAAAACATTTGTAAAAATTAGCTATTGATCTAATATATTTCGTCCACAAATAAAAAAGAATATATCTTTTGATAAAAAGCAGCTAGCCAAGATAGATCACGCGACCAAACAAAACATATTAACACGCCGCAGGGCCTAGACCATCTCGGCTATACAATCTTTATTGCTAAAAAGGGCAATCTAAAAAGTATATACTTATATTAATTTTAATCTTTTTCAGTTTTATTGATATTCAGATCACTAAAAAAAATCGAAACCTTGTGCACAAGCACCTCTTGCACCCCTCGAAATTCGGGCCTGAGCTTAAATATTTGCCAACCATGTTTTAAGAAAAATCATGAGAGGTATTCAATTTTGTATTTTACATCCTTCAACTTGAAAATGGTGGTCTAAGTAGAGTTTGTTACATTTTAGTTAGCCTAACACTTTATACACACATGAAGGTAAGGGTTACCTCACATTTTATATTTCTATTTCCGTGCTTAATGTATGTTTGTTTGTATTTATACGAGAGTGTATTTTTTTTAACATAAACCTCCAAATTGTTTTTATATTTGAGATGTCTTTTAAGTATTTAGATAACTTATTTATATACTAGTATGGTACCTGTACGATGTAGCGGGTGACAAAAATATGATATTTCACATAATTACGTTAAAAGATATATGAAAACTAAAAGAAGATATGAAGAACCATAAATATCGTGAAACAATATTCAAACTATGATCATAATATAGAAATCGAGATACAAAATCCACATAGAAACCAACATTAACCTCTAATATATTTGTATTTTATTCATCATGTAAAATTTTTCGATAGACAACATATGAGGTGTATACCCCCGCCTCATTTAAAATCTTTGGTAGACTTCACTAACACATTTGTATTTCCATGTGATATCCCTCTTGACAACGCCATATAAAGTTTTGAAAAATGGATTCCGATAGATAAACACCGACGTACATAATTGTATGACCTGCGTTTTATTGATTTTCATAGCAAAACTAAGTCACATAGAAAAATATTTTTGCTTATGGAACATGTCTTCGTCATACGGACATAGAAGGATTTTTGACAAGAATACTATTTTTCCAATATATTGACCAACAACGATTTCTGCATTAATGACGTTAACATTTGCATATCAATCATGATCCATTACAAAAACCATTTGACAGATCGATATTTTGTAACAATAGTGAAAGGGCAAACCACTAATAATAAGCGAGTTTAAGAACTCTATTGGATAGAAGTTTTTGCGATCATCTTCGACTTCGTCAAAACCGTAGTAAACTTTCTCCTCTCTGTGAAATTTGTCAATCAATTGATCATTAATCTCGTCAACACTCTCATTTTTTGTTGATAATATAGAATGTGCGTTGTTTTATGTTGAAGGAAAGATTGAATTAATAAAAGCATATTTAGATTCATCTTTCTTATCGTACATAATTGTCATGTCATTGGGTATGGGAATATAGTTCCCGTCGATCGATTATTCATCTCCGTCACCAACTCGTAAAAGAAAATCTGGAAATCATGGATCAACTTGTGTTCTTATATTTAAAATCAAACGTATCTTGTTAATCAAACACCAAATAGGCGACATCGTAGACTCGAATAATAACTACTAAATAACGTTTTACACAATTAAACTTAAAAAAATGTTTTAATAAAATTTCTTCAAATAATCATTTATTTGAATAATAACTACTAAATAAAAACGATTTTCGGTGAAAAAAAAATAATTTTATCTATTGAACGGGTTGTCAATCAAAATTAACTCTAAAATCAATGTTAAACTTAATGGTAAAATATAGTTATCCAAATTAACTATTTTGACTGAGAGTATGAGATGAATACGTAATGTCATTTTGAATTAATGTTAATTTAAAATGTTTGCAAAATATTGTTATTATTAGAAAATGATAGACTCACAAAGCAATTTAATATTGACAACAATATAATCAAAATAACGTTTTATACAATTAAACTTAAATAAACAATTTATAATAAAATTTCTTCGAATAACCATTTATTTGAATAATAACTACTACATAAAAAACGATTTTGGGTGAAAATAAAATAAAAATTTATTTTGGCTAAATAATAGACTGTCAATCAAAATTAATGTTAGTTATTATAAAATTTTGTGTGTTTGTATAATGAGTTTTAAATGTTGTAATTTGACTTAAACATATAATGGGGTATATTAGTAATTATATTTTACTTAAAAATTCAATATTTAAGTAAAAAAATATGTTTTATATATTAGTAAAGATTATCACAACGAAGATCATAACGTATGGTAAAACCTCCTTTTATTTCTTTTTTTCCACCCCGTTATAAATGTTAAAGCAAATGTGAATGGAACTTTTGATCTCTTTAAGACATTGGAGATTAACCAAAAATAAAGTTTACCTATTATTGGATTTAATAATCCATATTATATTAAAGATGTATTTACACTTTAATAGTCTTTCTTAGAACATCACGAATAGCGTATATAATAAGGACTAGTAAGTCGTTGCCTTCCCTTAAAAATTGATATACATCATACTAATAGTAAAATTATTTATGAATATAAAAAGAAGTAAAACATGTTGTATTAGAATAAATACAATACTAAAAGTTATTGGTTATATTTATTTTAGAAAATGTAATGTTTTTTCTTGAGTTAATTGGACAAATCGTCCCTAACATTTAAGTTTCATCTAGAAGTGTAAATGAGTCAAATGATTTATGAGATACTCGAGTTGGATTCTTAAAAGGTTTGATTCGAAATGAGTCAAAACATTTCAAATACCTCGTTTATTAAACGAGCTTGAGCCCGAGCTTCGTACTGACCTCGTAAGCCTAAACGAGTTTTTATTTATATAAAAATAGAGTTAATTACATAAATCGTCCCTAAGGTTTATCCCAAGTTATAGATTTCGTTCATAAGTTTAAAAAGTTCCACAAATCATCCACTTTTGAAAACTAAATACCTTTTTTGTCCCTAAAGTTTTCTTTAATTACGAATTTCGTTTCTAAGTTTTGCCCCAATTACCGATTTTGTCCCTAAGGTTTGCCCCAATTATGGGTGTATATTACGAATTAGGGACGAAAAGTGTAATTAGTTTCTAAAAGTGGATGATTTATGCAACTTTTCAAACTTAGGGACGAAATCCATAATTTTGAGTAATCCATAAGTACGATTTATGTAATTAACTCATAAAAATGTAAAGAGATGTATAATATAATATATAAAAAACCAATTATTATATATATACATAATTTAATAAAATTATATATGTTTTACTTAAACGAGTATAAGCTGAGCTTGAGTCTGAGATATGTCACACGAGCCAATTTTAAACCATGCATATAAGACTCGAAACGAACCTAACTTCGAGAAATCAAGCAAGCCAAGTTTAAACATAGTCATGTTCTGACTCGGTTAGACTCATTTACAACCCTAGTTTCATTCATAGTTTTTAAAAGTTAATTTATGGTTCATATAAGATTTTTTTGAATAAACATGAAAGACTATATTGTTATTTTGTTTGAAAATAATGTTAAAATATAAAAAGAAAAAGGAGGAAAGTGTTAATATAAATAGCCATCCAATAGCGATGATAAAATTAGGGTTTGGAAATTGGGGGAAAGAGAGAGAGAGGCGATCATGGGTGGGGGTAATGCTCAGAAGTCTAAAATGGCTCGTGAAAAGAATTTGGAGAAAGCCAAAGCTGCTGGCAAAGGTATTTAATTTCCCCAACTGCTTTTCGTTTTCTCATCCATTAAATCTTTAAATTTTTTTCTCAGGAAGTCAGCTTGAAGCTAACAAGAAAGCCATGAACATTCAGGTTTTTTTCATCTAGAATCATAATAATAATTTAGTTTTTGTTTCAATTTTCAGCTATTAGTTCTAGATCTGTTGATATATGTTACAAATTTTGACTCAGTTGGTTAACCGACTCACTAACTTGCCTTGACCCGTGACTTTTACGACTCCGAAAAATCAAGCAAAACAAATTTTAGTCTTTGATGGAATAGGCTTCAAAGATTTGTCTTCAACAATTTAATTTGATCTTCATGTTCATATAGTTATTTTGATACTCAATTAGTTAAAACTCTCATCGCTTTAGTTTGTTTCGACTTGTAACCTTTGGTGCGGTCTAAAACTCTTGAATGATATGTCGAGTGTATGTGATTGTAGCAGTAACTTTAAAAACAATGATCAACAGTAAGTTAAAAGAGCAAAGCTAATTCTAATATTAGAGAGACAATCGGTTATGCCTTTAAGTATTTGCCTTTCACGATGAATGTAAATCTTATTTTTACGTTTTTTGGTTCAATTTCAGTGCAAAGTCTGCATGCAAACTTTCATTTGCACGACTTCAGAAGTGAAATGCAGGGAACATGCTGAAGCAAAACATCCGAAGGCTGACGTGTTGGCTTGTTTCCCTCATCTAAAGAAATGATGATACTAATGTCTGGAGCTTTTCAAGTCTGGTTACTTTTGAATTGTGCTTGAAACCGTATGTTTATAATTTCATTATCTATGTGTCTTTTGTCATCATTATGTACCTGTTTTAAAATGCTAGTGAAAATGCATTTGTTACAACGTTTGGAATAATATGCTTAGATATAAAGACTTTCACATTAAAATGTTATCCCACACATCTGGTGTTGAATTGTTAATCATGTTGTGTGTACGGGATTGAGCACCCGGTTTTACCCAATGACCATAGAAAAGGTTAAGTTAATAAAGTTGGAACAAATAAATGTGACAAACTTAATGTGATGTAATCATTAGTTTAAGTTTATGATCGTTTTTTCTTAATAGATAAGATAGAAGAAAAGAAACACGAAATATCAAATCCTAGACGTCTAAAATGTTTGTTTCCAGTTCATTCAACGTGATATTTATATGGGTTGTTTTCTAAATCTCACGCGAGAAATAGTTCATAAAATATCGACATATGTTATGATACATTAAAGCAAAGTGAACATTTGTTGAATTATCATGATTTTTTATACACGCCCGAACAGTGTGGAATTGGGATATAATTGTCAAAAAGAAAATATACTTCAAGTTGAAACCTAAACCAACTTCGTACTCTTGACCTCAAGTTGTTTCACCAAGTTTGTTCTCGGATCAAAAGTATACTAACATAAGCTCAAGCTCAGAAAGCATTAATGGTGAGACTCGAGCTTGGCTCGAGAAGTTTGATATCGACTGGAAAAGAATGAATGTATATAGATTTTATTTTTAATAATCCGTACATAATAAAATCGCGAGACTCGTACGTGAAAAGCTGATTTAGATAAATATAACAATATTAAAATTCAACAATAATATCGCATTTGTAAATATCAATACATATAAATACATACGTAATTAAGACATGGAAAAGTTCGATTTCATGCAAATCTATGCAATTGGATAATCATTCAGATACAGAATCTGAACGGACTTTTTCATAAAGGCGATATATTAGCGTTGATCTTGACATCTGAACCTCCCTGCCAAGAACAGCGATGACATCCTTAACTGAGATAGTTCGTGGAATGCTACTACTGCGAGGCAAATCTTGATTCCTTAACGTTTTCCTCACTGGCCCTGTTACACATCTCATTCTGTAAAAATCTAAAATCTCACAATTATAAAACCCGTTTAAAAAATATTAACAAACTGACCTAGAGTAGCGGTGGCCGCAACAGATGTCCTTTCGACATCTAAATTCTCTTTAGTATTTTTATCAGAAGTTGACACGGGCTTGGGCTCAATGTTTACACTTGGCTGAGTAGTAGATGATGATGATGCATCGGGCCCACCGTCACGTTTTTGACGAGCCTGCTCAGCCATTAGTTGCCATTTTGAGAGCATGTCATCTCCTCCAACAGCCGCTCGTGCAGCAACATTTGCAGCTGTTGTTCGCATCTTATCATCTTCCTCCTTATTTACCTTTTCACATAAATCAACATATTAAAAAACTGTCAAAAATAACATGAAATAGCTTCAAAGTAGATCGTATCTTATAAGTAAAAAATACCTTGGATGATTTGCCACGACCATCCTCACCGTCACCTTCAGACTGCAAATTTACAAACGTCAAACTACATAAACCTCATTGTAATATGATCTAAACTGACAAACAATAGACACTTGCCTCGTCTGCCCTTTGTAGTTTTTCTGCATCAGCATGTTTCTTCTCCCATTCTTCACGAGCTTTTTGATTCATTGACATGATTTGTTGTCGAACATCTGACGTGATAACAGTCCGATGTCGTGACTTCTCAATATCAACACGCTATAATTTTGTTTTTTAAAAGTTAACAAAATCAAATCTCTATAATCAGAAGTGATACAATACGACTGTATTAAACACAAACTAATTACCTGTTTTGAAAGTCTGATGAGGTTGCTAATTAATCCACGCATTCTTTCCTCTACACACTGGATACCAAGTTGCGTAAATATATGTACAATTTCATAATTATAAGATAAGATAACTTGAGGCTCACCAATGACAAGCACCGGTCCACATCACCGCTTCTGTTCTTTAGACCACATTTTGCCACTGTGAAGCAATTATTACATCTATTAAACTCATGTACAATCGTCACACAAAACAATTGTAAGACGTCTGATGATAGATTAAAAGGCTTAACTGATTTCAGCCATTTTCTTCTGGAGTGGAATTTTCTGCAAAATTAGCCGTTCTTCTTCTTCTTGAACAACTTTTCGAGAAGCTTCCGAAGCCCGACTGTCTTCCTTGGACCCAGAAAAAAGATGTTCTTCCTCTTCCTACAAGACCGGTGATTAAATCAGCTCACTATTTTTTTTTTCTTTTTCTGAAGCGGTTGTGATTCAACATCCTTAAAATGGGAAGAAACGTACCTTTAGATTCACTCCACTGACAGCAGTTACATCGTTAAGTTGCTCAATACTTTGATCAGAAAATGCCCCAGAAACTTTTTGCTTCTTACTGAAATATACCCAAAAAAACAAAAGAATTGTAAAAGAGTAAAAGAGCAAAGTCAAATTTATAGACAACAAAAGTCAAACTACCTTAATAAAGAAGCGGGCGCTTCCAATGGTTTTTTCTGGCCGATAGTCGGTTTTTTTGGGGGAGTCTTTACATTACTTCCGGGGCCAAGTGAAGAGTTCACAGCAGACGCCTGTATGTATTTTGAGAATGATGAAATGAAAAAGACAAAAGAAAAATAGAAAAAGGTGAGCTTACATTCTGGCGTTCGAGTTGGGCAGTGATGGACATTGGTTCGGGCTTATTCATAGGTGTTGAAAAACCGGGCCTTGATGACATCTCAAAAGTGTCATCCTTTGAAGACCCACTCACTTGTTCAATCCCCTGGGATTTATGTTGTTGGTTATTCATCTGATCCATAGAATCTGGTTTTCCATATCCCATTGATGGTTGCCAATGGCCTGAAGTTGATGAATTATTTGCGAAATGAGCAAGACCTCCGGGGTTCATTCTCTTCATTTCATTCAGCACATTTTGTCTTTCAGTCATACTCATTGGATTCATTGGTTGAGATCCCATGGAAGGATGAACCGGACCTTGCCGCATTTGTAACTGTGACGAAATATTCATATTTGGATTAGAACCCGGAGGATAATTTCCACCAGGAGTTCCGTAAGTAGGAAAAGACGACTGTGGAAAGTGCATATGTTGCTGTTGCTGTTGCTGTTGTTGTTGCTTAATAGCGGTATCTGAATGGTGCTCCATCAATCGTGATTTTTGAGCATTGTCCATTGGTAGACTGCTTGAATCAGATGATTGATGGATCGATGATGTGGCAACATATGGAGATGGTTTTTGAATATTTTGTTTAGCAGGAAGCTGATTAGGATGAGGAAAACGGTTAGGTGCATTTTCTACCTTTGGAACCTGAGAACAAATCACAACGCCTATGAATATGCAAGCAGATTTCCATTTCTGGTCATGAAGTATGGGTTCAACCATAAAATGGTAACGTGGTTTCAAAGGATTTTATATAAGGTAACCAACTTTCAAAAGTTTTGATTTAGAATAATCCGACCCGTTTACCCTAAAAAGAGATGACACGTCACTTACTGATGTGGCATATCAATACCGGCTCACTTAATAAGATTACCCTAGATAATCAGTTTTGAGAGTTTGTTGCCCCTTTATGGAGTAAACAGAATTCATTACCCCAAACAGAAATCAGGCTAAAGAACGTTTACCAAACTTATGCAATTTGCTTTCAAACGAAATCATGTTTTGCACAAAAAACATCAGTTGCATTTTACTTATAAAAACGTGAAAAGAGATAAAGAAAACGTTGTTCTTTACCTGCCCTTGTTGTAACTTGTAGACTGCCATCTTAAGCATATGATCTCCGACAAGAGTTCGCATGTGCCGCACAAATTCTTCTTTGTTAATGTTATTACTCTAGAAGTAACATAACCATTCAGCATGATGACGTGTAAGTAAAGCTTTAACAAAAAATGCAGATAAAAGGTTGCTAAAGGGTCACGCCGAATTATACCTTTAGTCGATTATATAGACCCTGCAGTTGCATAGCTCTGTCTTTATCAAGTTGCGGTTCTATAACAGGAAGCAGCATCGCAAAAGGCACCTGCTTGCCAGATGGCTTCATTGCGTTAGCTGCTTGCCCTGTTGGCATAGCTTGCTGATTACTCATTCTTTGCATCCTTTGCAATTGGGATTCATTTTCTGGGTTTCGTGTTATATTTTGAGCGGGATTCTTATCAGTGGTATTCTGTATATTCATAGCTTGAGACATATGAGCATTATGTTGATCACCTTGGGGTCTGCTCGGTTGACTTATATCTTGGGGTCTGCTATTCATAGCTTGCGGCATATGAACATTGTGTTGGTCACCTTGGGGTCTGCTCGGTTGACTAATATCTTGAGGTCTGCTATTCATAGCATGAGACATATGAACATTATGTTGATCTACTTGAGGCCTGTTCGGTTGACCTATATCTTGGGGTCTGTTACTCATAGCTTGAGACATATGAACATTATGTTGATCATCTTGAGGCCTGTTCGGTTGACCTATATCTTCAGGTCTGCTACTCAAAGCTGGAGACATATGAGCATTATGTTGATCCTCTTGGGGTCTGCTCTGTTGACTTATATCACGCGATGTGTCATTTGGGTGATGTTGAGTGTCAGAACCAGATATATGTCGATTTGGTTCCATTGCAGAAGATTGCTTCTCTTGTATCTGTGGCTTAACATCCTCTTCACGTGTGGAAGATTGCCACTTTTGAAATAGTTGGCTTGGAGTTTCATTGGTTACTTGAGATAAAGCTGCAACAAAAACACAATACTTCTGTCTGAAAAGAGCTAAAAGTTGATGTGGGAACTTTACGGGATGGAAATATAAGAGGAAAAATCACATCATCTTATATCAACTATATGCAAAATGCAGAAGATGTTGTATATGAAATCATATCAACAAAAAGATTATATAAGAGAAGTCAATAAAATATTTTAGAGACTTCACTAGATGGTTAAGACTTCCAACACCATTGTTTATGCGTACAAGTCATTATCTTTCAAATTCATCATTAATCTAAACCTAATCACTATGTCTTACTACTAGCCATTATAAATTACTCGAAAGAACCAAGAAAAATTTGAGATCAATTCCATCTTACAACGCTGTACACAAGATTATTTCCACATAAACGCTTAGAACTTGTGCTTATATGCTTATTTAAGGGGTAAATAACAGTTTCCAATAAGCAAGCATTGTACCTGCTTATTTCAAAGTGCTTATTAAGCAGATAAGCGGTTTAAAATAAGCAATTCCAACCATCTTTTTAGTCCTAAAAATATTCTAATATGTTTTAGTAAACCATGGTCAACCGAACAGGCCAAAAAAGGCAAAGCAATTCTTTATTTTCGTAAACCATGGTCTTTTAGTAAAAGAATATAAATTCAAAAAATAGCCAACTTGACATCCAAACTAAGATTGAAATCTGTAAACAAAAAAGATACAATAATTGGGTGCAAGTCATTGTCGTTCAAATTCATCGTTTTTTAATCTAAACCTAATCTATACTTCGAATCTTCTACATGGGTCTACTTAATCGCTGCGTTTACTTCTACTCATAATTATAAATTTTTCAACAGAAACGCTTAGAGCTTATGCTTAGATGCTTATTTTAAGTGTGAATAACAACTTACAATAAGCAAGCCTCGTACCTGCTTATTTCAAAATGCTTATAAAACAGATGAGCGGTTTTGAACACACAATTCCCGATCAGTCGACCACTCTTTTAGTCCTTCTAAAAAGCCTAATTGTTCACATACGAATACTCAACTAAAGATATCGTCTGGTTTTCATATCTTATGGCCTTCTATGTACCGAATATGAAATCGAAAGTTAGCTAACTTGACATTCAAACCGAATTTAAAAAACTGTAAACAAAAAAAACAAAACAGCAATTGAGGAAATTATGAAATACCAGTGGCAGTATCCGAGCTAACGGGAGTCTGCGGCTGCGGCTGAGATGGGGAAGTATTGTTGTTATTGTTATTGTTATTGTTATTGTCGCCTTCAATATCTCTATTTAGGGCAGCAGTGAATGCATCAACATCTGCACCTGAATGCATTGTTTCATCCTGTCTCAACAAACAAATATTACAAACAGATAAATATACAGAGATAGATATATAGATACAGGGTGTATGTATGTATGTATGTATGTATGTATATAACCTCGTCTTCTTCGAGAAATTTCATTATTGAAGAATCCATAGGATGATAAACTAGGTGTGATTAGGTGACGTAAATTAGGGTTTAAGATTGGAATATTTAATCGGAATAATTTTGTGGTTCGATCTGGGGGGACAGAACATAAACATAGAGATTCAAACTGATGAACTACTTCTGGGGTAGACTTCGCCTTTTGTTCCAAAATCTAGGGTGTTTTTTTTTTTTTTTTTTTTTTCTCAAACATAAATTGATTTACTCTCTTTTTTAATTTTCTCCCAAAAAGAAAATAAAATTTGTTAAGTTACTTAGACACATAATTTATAGAAGTTTGGGATGCAAACGAGTCTCGCTATCTATTTGGATCGGCCGGAGAAAGACACAAAATTAACCCAAGTTAACTTGAGTTAAGCTCAAACTCGAGCTACTCGAGACATTCGAATTATGAAGTTTGTGATTTTTATCGAGTTTGTATAATTGTACGTATTTATCCTTTGTAAAATTGCATATATAATAATTATCAAAGTCTCTAATCTAGTCGATCGAGTTATGCTGAGTTTGAAATATCGAGTTGAATCGAGCCTTAAATTATTGACTTTTTTAATGGTTCATATTGTTATTTATTTTTATATAGATAATTGATTATAGTCGAGCCGAAACTCGAATGTATCGATCAATTAATCGAGACGACCTCAAGCTTTATAATAAATATTTGATCGACTTCGAGTAGGATCTTGAGCTTCGAGTTTGGTAATCGAGTTGAGATCAAGCTTTAACAATATTGGATTTTAAGATCGGATAATGTTCGTATTATCTTAATTAAACAAAAATAAAAAAATTACATAAGAGTAATTAGTATTGTATATTTCTATATATTAGACAATAGAAACTTGACCAAATGTAGTACATCATCAATTTATCACAATTTCCATAGTGGTTAGACTAAATTTTGACACTTCTATCATATAAACTTGTGTTTATATTGTATAAGCTTTAGAGAGATGTAATACCATAACTCTTATCTAAAAATAGCAAGAAAAAAAATCAGTTTGTCGGGATAATTTTTCCTTTTAGCAAAAAGATATAATAAAAATAAATTTTTGTTTTCGATCCAATCTTATAAATAAGAAAACGATCAAAAGTATTGTCCCAATTTTCGATAAATTGGTTTGCCCTTACAGACGATAATATGCAACTGGGTATAAATTTATAGAAGTTACTTTGCACACATATGCATTTAGATATTTCGGTTTTGTTACAAGCTGGCAAGCTGCTACCATATTCCCACTAGAGATGGGCAAAATAGACTAAGGTGCTGTTCTTTTTTCAAAAAAAAGTCTTAATAGGTTCTGAACTCTGATCCGGTCAGAGGTTTTAAAAATTTTGTTGTTCTTTTTTTTTTTTTCAACCAGAAACAAAAAACCTCTTTTTACCTTTGATCCAACCCTAAATGAAAAACCTCTTTATACCTCTGATTACCTCTTTCTTTTCACCGGTAAGTTTTCCATCCTTAAATTCAAATAATTTTGATTTTTTTTCAATGGTTTGTCACTTGATTTCGTTATATAAATTGATATTGATGATTGTTTGTTAGATTTAGGTGATATAATTTTTTTTTAATATGTATTTGTTTTCGATTGCCTAACTCCTACTATTACATTGACTTTTATGTGAACTTTTATTTTGTTAATTATTTTTATATCTTGAAATTGATGTTAGACAATTAGTTTATTAATTTGTTCAATCACGCTCACGCTAAACTTAGAAACGTGATTGAGCGTGCTTTTGGTGTTTTGAAAGCACGTTTTCCCATCTTGAAGAGAATGTCTCCGTATTCTTTGGTGAAACAAAGAGATATTACTATTGCATGCTTTGCTATTCATATTTTTATACGAAAAGAAGGATTAAGTGATGATTTTTTCTCCGAATATGATCGAGGTGAAGTACATGCTAACGAGAATGTACAAGATGGAGACGAGTATGATGAGGACGAGGTTCAACCACATGGAAATACAACAGATCAACAATATATGATCAATTGTCGAGATCAACTTGCGGCACAATTAATGCAAAAATGTTGAAAATGTTGTTTGAATATTATCTTTATTTGAAAAATGTTGCCACTATGTTTGAACATTTTATGAATATTTTTATTTAAGACGTTTTATAAATAAAACAGTTTAGTACTAATATAGTAAAACAGATGTTACGAAGGAAAAAAGAACATAGTATATTGATTCAGATTCAGAGTTTTGGACCACCTCTGATTATTCAGAGCTGGTATTCAGATTCAGAGGAAAAACATTTGATTCAAAAGAACAGCACCTAAGCCTGAGCCCGGTCCAAAAAAGCCCTGCCGATAAAGCCCGATCCCGGTCCAGACCGGCCTGACCAGGCCTACACCAGTCTCGATTTTGGTTCAAAGACCGGTTCAAAACCCGGCCCGATATTAGTCTAAGCCCGGACCGGCCCGATAAGAAGTTAAAGCCCGAAAGAAAACCTGTGTATTTTAGCATATTTCTAAATTATATATTTTGTTTAACTTAATTTCTAATAAATGTTGATTCTTATTTTTGTAAAATAAAATTGAAGCATTCGAAAATTATAGTCTTTCTATTTTGTTTTGTTTGTGAAAGTGAGAGATCAAGTAATAGGCAATATAATAATGGCTACTGTGACAAAAAGAGTTTGTTAGATGAGGTCTTCAAACAAACAAAACCAAAGGCATTAAATAATGAGTTTTATAAGGTTTTATACTAGTGTTGGATTAAGATTCATACAAATTGAGTGTCGTTTTAATTACTTTGTTTGATTATAACAAAAATTAACAAAATCATATTCTTTTTTCTCATTTGTTGAGCGGAAAAGCCCGAACCGGCCTGGACTTGAACCGAGACCGGCCAACAAGGCCACAAATAGCCCGGAAAAAGTCTATCAAAGACCGAGCCGGGTCAGGCCGGGCTTTTACGAATATAAGGCCTTAAAAGATAGTAAAGACCGGGCCGACAAAAGACCGGACCAAGGACCAGGTCGGGCCGGCTTTGCCTATCTCTAATTCCCCCAAGGGGCAAAAGGTCGTTGTCCCATGACCCCACTCGTTGATCAAGGACTCGGGTTAGGAGCGTTGCCCTTAGGACAGTGCATAGGGGCTCAACCACCAACTAGTATGGAAATGAGATTTTATTAGCTTAATTGACATACACTGTATTTTTTTTAAGAATATGACATACACTATATATGCTCATAATCTTTATCCAAGACAATAACAATATCTCAAATTACACTAAAATAACAACATAGTTTATTTATTTTTCCATTTTCTCATTGTGTAATTATTGTGTAATTGGTAATGAGTTTTTGATTTTGGAATCATATAATAAGTTTGGATAGTGAGAATGGATTTACATATTTGGTTTTATATTTTTAAAAACATTCATTTTCAAAACCCTCCGTGCCTTATAGTTTTAGAAAAGATTTTATGTCAAAGACCGAGCCGGTCAGACCAGGATTTTATGTTAAATACTATCATTATCATATCATATTTTTAATATCATAGGTCTACTAAGACCGGTGTCACTAATATAATATACAGCTTTTATTATTATAACAAAAATAATACACTTAGCAACTTCATCAAGGAAAAATAAATCAAAAGAAAACAAGCAAGACGTGCCCCTATAAACCCCGCGTAAAGACTTTTTTTTAAACAGATGTAAATAGATATTTTTTGGTTTATGTTAATAGTAAGACACTGACATCTTATCTTATTTCTACTAATTAACACATTAACTATTAACTAACAAAAACATTTAAAACTTAGACAACATAGCGAAACTTCAACATAACTATCAAGTTTCAAACCGTCTAAGGAAATCATCCATTTAAAAAGTTACTCGACCCCTTCTCAATGTCCAAACATTTTAAGTATTCAGTAACTAGTATCCGACTATTGGCCGACTACATATACATGAGACTTCAACATAACTATCAATTTTAAACCGTCTAAAGGAATCATCCGTTTAAAATGTTACGCGACCCTTCTCAATGTCCAAACATTTTTAGTATTCAGTAACGATAGTATCCCACCATTGGCCGACTATACCAAGCCTATTAAGTATTTAACTAAAGAATGACAGCTAAATGATTTGATATAACTTATATTATCAAAATTGATAACAATTAAATATATGTTATACATGGAAGAAAAACGTGACATCCATCAACCAGCCAAAAACAAACTACTTATATATAGATTGTGAAGGTATCTTTTTTATTTATATATTTGTTTAGCAATGTTATGAAATTTGATCTTTCATTTAGCAATATGAAGTAAATTTTCCATGATGGTGATGGAGTGCTGGAGAATATTTACCGTTTGTCTTCGGAAAGTGTGGATCCGTGCATCGAGGCGTTTTGGAGTTCCAAAATCCGGTAATTTTCTTCTTACATATAGCGTTGAGCCTTTGATTTTTAGTGTTTTGATCGAAAATAGTGTTTGCGTGTGAAAGTACCACATTTGTATAATCAAACATGAACTAGTTATGACTTTTGCCAATAATTTTGTTTATTTGTTCCCATCATGCATTAAAAAGAGTTATTGATTGCTTTGAAATTGGAAAGTCTGTTAACATAAGAGTAACATGGTCGGAATTTAGTTAGGTTTGCTAACCATCGTGTGTTGATGTCGTTTGTTAACCATACCATTACGGAATATAAAAAAGACGTTTATTAAACAATACTAAGTTTATATTAGTAACGAATCTATTAAGTCTAGACGAAAGATTATTTGCAGGGATAAGAAGGCTCCACCATGACATTATCAGTTGTGAATACGAGGATGTGCATATATTATGGGAGATGCTAAATAAAAGTGATAGAGGGTTGTCTATTGATCTTGGACGCAAGAAAAAGCGACTCTTTTCAAGTTTAGTGCATTGGGTCGGCCGTAAATCAAAATTGCTTTGCTGCAGAGTGTAATCGCCATGTCTTGACATCTTTCGTTGCGTCATAGGCTTTTGTATGTCGGTGTAGTTTTACGTATTAGAATCTAAAAGGGGTCTCGAGTCTCCGACACCAACTCACCAACTTGATCATGGTTAATTTACTGTAAAAGTGTTTAAATTTATATCAAGTGACCTTTTGATATGTTGAAATTTGTCCTGTCTATTGTTTTGTGACGTTTGTCTTGGTTCAACTTTTGTAATTCAACAACTTATTATGTATTTACAAGTGTACCACACTACAAGTAACAGGTTTAGGTTTTATACGGACTATAAGTTTATCAAAATTTAGTACTATTGATTAAGTCTGAGAACAATCAATAACAGCTCTTATTAACTGTTGATAGTTCGTATGCAACTTTTGTTACTTGTTGCAATGATATGCTGCGACATAACTCCAATGGGTTGGTTTAGACGACCGAGAATGTCATTCTATGTCATCCCTATGCATAGATATCAAGGAAACCCGTTAAAATGAGACCCGATGTCGATATCCAATCATCCATCTTGTGAAGGTCAAAACTGAACTCTTTACAAAGAGAGGTTCATGAATATATAATGAGATGTGTCTTCTCAATACCTTGACCGGACGACTAGATACTCCGATGTTACATGTCTCTATAATATTTCGGATAATCGGGTGAATGATCTTTTTGTATCTTCATGATTCATCGTCATGAGATGGTGTTGTTTCTTTTTACATTCTTATAAGTTGTCACAAATAATAGGAATCATTCAATAAGGTTCCAAACAAATAAAGAAATTTGATACAATACATTAATTCTTATCATCACATTAAATTTCAACCTAACTTTAATGATCAGCTTATTTCTCTGAGTATTCAAAATTCCAATAGATATCCAGCGGGTTCAACCATACAAAATAATCCATAACAACAGGTTCAACAATTTTTTATGCATCAACAACTATTGTTGTAACAACAACCACAACAACAATAACAAATTATACAACAACAATCACAATTTCTACCACAACAATCACAATTTCTATCACAACAATCACAATTTCTACCTCAACAATCACAAACGCTTCAAGAAACGCAAGAAGTTGTGCAAGAAACTCAAGAAGTTATCGAAGAAACGCAACAGCCCGGAACATCTAAGCAAAAAAGAAAAAGGTGTGTAAGAAGGTGTTATGGAGCACGGTCGATGAAATACTTTTGGCGAAGATGTGGTGTCATATTTTGGAAGATGCCGACATCGCGAACGACCAACCGGATGGACGATTTTGGAGACGAATTGTGTCGGGTTACAATGAACAAGCTCGGGGGCTAGGTTTGGTGGAGAGAAACAAGGAGTCGATGAATAACAAGTTCACGGCGATAAGTGTCGCAGTAAAGAACTTTATTGGGCACTATACGGAGGCTTTACGACTTCGGAAAAGCGGGCAAGACGATGCAAATGTTTTAAAGGGGGCGCATGATATGTACCTTGATACGGAGGGTGTGCCTTTTAGGCGAGCAACAGTGTGGGAAATTTGGAGAGAACATAGCAAGTGGCGTGCTTTTGCGAAAATAGAAACTCAGGTTACGACTGTCAACCTTGAAGATGTTGATATATCCGACGATATTTTCGCGGATGATCGAAATGAACGACCACGCGGAAAACAAAGAGGAAATAAAAGAAAAAAAATCATCTGACGCATCCGAAAAGGCTCAATCTTCATCGTCGGTATTGTGTGGAGCGATTGCTTCACAATTCAAAAAACTTACCAAATCAAAAAAAGATGTCGCAAAAACGAAAAAAGAAACACTTACTGTCCATAAAGAAGACACTTATGCAAGTGCCAGAAAAAGATGATATGTTGTTTCTTCAAACGAACACGGAGGGATACCACATCGAGAAACGGAGTGGATCGAGAGTGAAAAAATGGGCATTGAGGAGAAATATGGGATCATTTAGCTTTTTCTATTGTTTTAGTTTTAATAATTTATATTATTTTTATTTCAATTTTATGTACTAATTTCTATTTAAATAAATGTTATTAGTTTTTATTTTAATAAAATTTTATATTTAAATTTCATTATTACTTCACCAGAAGAATTCACAAATCTCATTAGATGTCACGTTAACTACAACTGTCGTGAAAACAACTAAAAATGAATCAACTTTTCTAGTAATTAATGTAGCAACACTTTTTTTTGGGCGACCGACTAAAGTAGGCGTAGCAACCGATGGTAGTTTAATTATGTAACAACAAAGAGGGGTTCTGTTTGTAAATAAACATGAAAATCAAGAAAATGAATGGATGCATCGCCAAGTGTTGAAAATGCACAATTCTATATAGCTCAATGCATTCAATTCTATTACATTTACTGTGCCCATTGCTTCTGACTGCATCACAAAGACAAACCACATTTAAATCCCACCCATTTTTTTTTATTAAATACTCTTCTTTCTTTATCACAATCAATCCCACATGATTTCATTCATTTTCTCTCAGTTTTTGGTATTTTATAAATCAATTTTATCAACTTCATGGGTTGAGGTGTGTGTGTGAAGAAGAATATACATACATACATCATCTTTGATTTATTTATTATCATGAAAGGGGGTTTTGGATTCTGGATTTTGTTCATGGTCTTTGGAACAGCTTTGCTTTTTCTTTGCTTCTCTTCAATTCCTGGTAATATATATATATATATATCTCTATAATAACTTGTAACTTATGCATCTAAAGTTGTACTTTCTGTTGGATCTTTGTACATTCCTGATTCTCTACAGTACTGGCGTTTCAATTTATTGACTTTGGTTTTTTTATATAATAAAACAAAGTGGGTCAAAATGTACCCTTTTAAGTATCAAACGATTAACTTTTTAGTATCAAGAAGTCCACAAGGGAATGTGGTTAGAAATAGATAGATAGATACATATACTTGGATCGAGTTTGTCTTGTGAACTCGGTCCAAGTGTAGAAACAAAAATAACTAAATGAATTATAACTTCAAATTAAATTAATTTCAAAATAATTAAAGTAGGATTATAGTAATAACAGCTGCGGTATGTATTGTGTAATTGGACTATTAGTTATACATATGTCTTCTAGTAATAACAAAATTGAGGAGTAAGTAAATGTGGCTTCAAGCGAAAAAAGGGAAATCTTATGATTTGATTATATCTGTTTTTCAGGAGGTGATGATCTTCTTCACCATAACAAAATCGTGAAGTTAACGAAACCAGGCAGGAAACTTAAGGTACACAAAGCTTCTTTAAAGCATGCATTATGTTTGATTATATATCACATCTAACTTTTATGTGCGTTCGATTTCACAGGAGGATTTTTATGATGAAAGTGGAAATGGAAGTGGAAATGGAAATGGGAATGGGAATGTCAATGTAGACGATTACTTCTCTGATGATCCAGTTCCAAGTTCAAAGGCTACATCATTAAGGCCTGGTCCGATCGAGCATGGCACTCCTCTTATGCCTTACCTCCCAAATCCCACACCTCCTAGTCCTGGACCAAATGTCGGGTTTCCTTAGCGAATGACGGTTTAGGATTACTCCAGTCTCGTAAGTTTAAGTTCTTAGATAGGTTGTCTCTGTGTAACTCACACCCTTTAACTGGGACCCTAGTGGGCACACTTTTGTTCTTCTTCTAAGATGAATTTGCCCCGAGTTCCAACTTCAAGTGTGACCGTAGTTTGAATGTTAATCTTACTCTTTCAAAACTGTTGCTATTTATCGTTTAAAATGTTCAAAAAACAGCATACTCGCTTTGTGTTTGAATAAGCGGTTGATCATGGCATCCATGTTATGCTACGGAACTCTGCATTCATTTTTGGTTTGTACTACAAATACAAAGTTATACCACATAGTATATCCATTGTACAACAAGAGGACCAAGCCCTTAGCTTTAATTTTGTAGCCTTTGCATGTGTCGTTAAATTCTCCAAACAGACAAGCATCATCAACAATATCAAAAGGTAATCAGAAAACGGGAGCTCCCTACCTCATAGACTTTACGAATCATACACTCAGAAAACGCTCCACTTTTTACATTACCGCCCCCAAACACCATTTTTAGTCTAGGGATAACAACTTTGTGGTTTATGGATGCTACTTTACACGATTTGTATAAACTTTAGCTTTTAGTGGACGAATTTTACCTTTTAAGAGTTGAGAAAACAAGTCTATTCCAATATAAGAATCGTAAGAGCTCAAGAAATGGTAGACCTCAACAACTTTCACAACTCATTTCACATCAACATTCTTTTACTATCACCACTCAACTACCCCATTTTCCGCGTAGTGTTTGCATACCACCACTCAAAAGAAGGGTTCCAAATATTATTTTCGTTTTATAAAAGAAAAAAAGCTCGAGAACTCACGTTGTAAACAAAACGCAAGCCATAACGAGTCCAGGGAACACACCACAAGAAGTGAGTGGCATACAGTTGACCGAACACACCACAAGAAGTGAGTGACATACAGTTGAACGACTGTGGGGAGCCACCCCACCCCACTCCTTGTGCTTTTCATTAGGGAAAAGCTACCGAGCTTTCTCGAACATTGGTCCTTGATTTGTTAGCCAGGGTCTTACATAAATTGTTCCTAATCAGGACATGAATCAACCCGAAAAATGTTATTGTAATCAATGTATCATTTATTTTATTTTAAAAATCATATAATAAACGTTTCAATATAAAAACAATTTTTTAATAACAAGTCAAATGGTAGGATCTGCTCATAGTCAAATGGGCCCCCAATACAACATAATTGAGTTGGGCTGTCCTATACACATCTAAGTCAAGTCTAAGACCATTTTAATTTGGACAACTAAACTTGGACACTTGGTCTATAAAATAACCAACATTTTTAAAGGTCCTAGCCATCCTAAGAAACATTAACTCATGTATTAAAACATTGCACCTACCCCTAATTGAGTTAAATGATGTTTATAACCAAAAAGCATGTAAACATAAGTCATAAGTGTTATAGCCTAACATCACTATCAAAAGTGGGTTATGAATGATACTTTAATTTGTTAACATAAGTATTTTTGGTTACTTTATTACAAATTATTATATGAGTGATCTCTAAGTTATGATTATTTTCATGCTTTCCTTCATTTATGAGCATGCCCCTTTGTCTTGTGTCAATCAAGTATTTTACTTTCATCAACACTTTTCGAAAAGGGTCATAGGGGAATTGAAGGTATCACTTTCCAACTAGGATTTTCTTTTCCGGGCCTATTTCTAAATTACGTTTATAAGAAAGCCATACCTAATTTTATGTAGCAAATGTTACATTTTGAGTCGGAGACAGAGACAAACAGGGCTAGAGGGTCTTAGACCCCCTTCAATTATATACAATTTTCTTTTAGCCAATTACAAATAATACATTACCAGACTCTCTGAAAATCGTTGAGATATGTAATCTTGCCTCCGCTTCTGTCAACATGCAAAAAGGTGTATATATGCATATGCAATGCAATGTTTATATAAAAATTTCCAAGTTGTTAATATTTGATTAGCTAGATAAACATACAAATAGGAAGTATTTGGAAATGAAATAGCTTTTTATTGGTCCCCAACCCTCTTTCTTCATAAGGTTTTATGTCCATTTGCTTTACTCGATTATAATGATAAGCATATTATAACCCTCCAAATGTAGGCAAACCCCATGGGCCACACTCCCACACCAACTACATGTTAGTGTCATTGTCTTAAAGAAAGTAAGGTTTTTAGCATTCAATATACATAGTCTTTTTGTGCATGAAGACTTTACTAATTAAGGTTTAATTTTTTTTATTTAAGATCTCTTGCAACACAATTATAGATCTAGACAAAGTATATAATTAGACAAACATTATATAGACAATAAAACGACTATTTAACAGAAAAAAGAGACGTATATATAGGACAATCTAAAGGTAAACGAACATCATTTTGGTGACTAAAACATTCAAAGACGGCCAAATTTTCAGTTAAAGCCATCCTCGCTTAATGAGAACGAGAACATTTCAGTTGCAACGAAGAAAGTCTTGTCACTTGTATCATCAGTTTTACGTCTAGCATGCTATTATTTTTTAAATCATGCTTAACACCATTATTATTTATAAATATTAATAGTGATTTAGCTAACCTTTTCATTTATCTCATAGCATGTGAGGTATTTAGACTTTCAATAACAATTTTCTTGATAATAAATGAAGTACCCCAAAATCATATAGATATATTTATTATATAAACTGTCCATTTTTAATGTATAGTTATTTTCACAACTGGGTAATTATGGTAAGTTGGTAACTTTCGTCCTTCATAGGTGATCTCAATAATTTCATACACCACCATGAATCATATTTATTAGTAATTGTACATTCCACCAACTTTAGACTCTTGAATTTCATTAAAAAGATAAAAACATCAATTTAGAAAAACTCACACTATTTGCGTGTGTAGCATCTTTATTAAATACGTATCGTAAAGACTTCAGTGAGAACGTAAGTTCCCACCTTCACAACTCAACTTCACCTTTCGACTTCCTTGAGTTGTATTTATAACGTGCACTTAGAAAATTTTTTATGAAAGAAAATATTTTTTGAGTTATGGAGTTCACCATTACGGATATTGAGTTGTCGTTGAGTTGTGGATGTCATCACTCCATGTGGTTTATACTAACAAGATCTCTTAAAATGGACGAACTAAAACTACTTGATGTATGTTTTACATTACAATTTTTTTTAGTTATGATATTTTTTTCTTTAGAATATAAATGACCCAACTTGACCCGACTAATTTATTAATCTCGGATGGTGGACGATAATAAAATGGAAAACTCGTTCGAAAATATCGTGTAAGAAAGGGAATGAACTACCACCTGTGGTCCAAAGTCCACACTCATACATAATACAAATCCCTAAACCCCATGATGCTTGCTTGTCTATCATCTTGCTATCAACATTATTGTCTTGTTTAATATTTTTAGATTTTATAAACTAAAATAATAGAAAAATTATATATATATGAAAATAAAAAATGAAAAAGTGTCTTTTTTTTTTTGAACGGCTATGTTAGTGATTCGGGGCCACGGTGACATTCAATTGGGCAGTATGCAACCCACGAATCTTACACCAAAGTTAATTCTCACGAATCTTACACCAAAGTTAGTTATCTCCAAATATTCACCAAAGGAAGAAACCCCAGAGGGAGACTCGAAGCTAAAACCTCTCCTAGGGACGAACCATCTCCTACCAATAAGAAAAATCACATTGGCTATTAAGGTATCAATAATTGAGATATTTTGTTAGGGAGATGAAGTTGGTTGGTTGGTTTGTTTTGGTCATCCATAAGTAATAACTAGAAAATAGATTATTGTAACTTAGGATAAACACAAAGAATAATTATTTTATAGTTGTAGTTACAAACTTAAAGAGAAAAGGATGATTTCATTTTCACATATCATTCTCATTTCCACAAGATTGGTTGAAAGTTGGTTAACTTAGATGACTAACTTTTTTTTTGTCCCCTCCACTTATTTAACAAATTATTAAGTTTTTAATATAGTCCACACATAAGAACGTGACTAGTGTATATCAAGTAAGGTTATACGGAACTTTTACTTCTATTTTTTTTTTTTAAATTCTAGTAGAATTTTGATATATTTTTTTATGTTATTTTAGTTTAATCATGATTATGAACCTTCTGATTGTTTCCAAACATTACTTATTATATTTACGAATGTGAACAAAATTACTGATTCCAAGTAAACTATGGTTGCCCACTGATCTGATCATAGATGAAATCCAACCCCTTTTCTGCTTCTTTTCTAAAAGCATGCTTTTAATAAGACACGTAATTTTATAAATAAAAAAAATCCTAAATTAATCCTCACCAAGAAATTGATGAAGTTGTCGTTTATATTTCAAAAGAACAAGGCAACAAGCTATTATGTCTTGACTAGTATCACATGACCCACTCAATCAAAAAGAATTAAATTTTAAGTGTAATATTAGTTGCATATTTTAAATACACTAAAAATAAAATTGGTCAACATATTTGCAATATTCAAGATTAGAATTAGAATACTTTAGTATCCTTACGCAAACAAATTTCTAATAGAGTTAAAATTTATTACTTATACATTTTGTTACTTAGTTAAAGGACAACTACATCCGGTTTCTCCGCGTCAAGTTTGATATTATATTAAAGTTTGATTCGTATTTTATTGATAAAACGACCAAACACATAAAAAAACATTACCTGAAGTGTACACGAACAATGTCATAGAATCAATAAAAGCCAAAACTTTGTACTATTGTTGGTAATAAACAGAGACGGAGCCAGAAATCAGTATTAGGGGGGGCCGAAAAAATTTCGATAGTAACATACAACTTCGATATAAGTTATAAAACATATGGTAGTTTAAAATAGAGAAGCAATATATACATATAAGTTATAAAACATATTTTATTGATTTACAAATATAACAAATT
This sequence comes from Senecio squalidus, assembly GCA_910822075.1. NCBI lineage: Eukaryota > Viridiplantae > Streptophyta > Magnoliopsida > Asterales > Asteraceae > Senecio > Senecio squalidus. Next base: position 19,003,092 of record CAJVGC010000590.1, read on the forward strand.
AATAAGTCTAAGGGTCTTTATGTTATTTTATAAAGTCTTAAAACTACTTTGATAAATATCCAAGCTTAATTTTTAGAAAGAAAAACTTAGAGGACTAAATTGTAAAACTCAATTTTAAAACACCTTCTTCCTCATGAAACTACCACAGCCATTAAACTTCCATTCAAGCTTTTCAAAATTCATCAAAGGTTTAAAAGGTCACTAGAGAAGAAAAAAAAATTGTCTGACAGAAATATGCCCCCTAACAGTGTGATGTCCTGGGCGGTTAGGGGGGGCCGAGCACCCTCCAGCCCCCCACTGGCTCCGTCAGTGGTAATAAATATTCATAGTTGCCATATGAGACATCTCGTTTCTATAAAAGAAAGATAAAACTCTTTGTACTCAAATTGGCTTTCTATTACAAACAAACAACAAGCATGTACCCAACAAAAAAAGAACGAACGACTCGTGCTAATAAGGATTTCGCGTGTGTTTGATGCATATTTTTTCTTTTTTGTTGAAAAGATGAACAAAATAACCAAACCTTCACCGGTTCCATTTTTCTTTCGACATAAGGGAAAATAAATCATTGCTTTGGTAAATAATTTTCTTAATGAAAGTAAAATAATGATCTAGACAAATAGAAACATAATAAAAGAGTACAAGTATGCATAGTTCCTTTCTTGGAAGAAATAGTAAGTACAAACATTATTCTTAATTTCTTATAATGCTTCAACAACCATAGATATAAAGGGTACGAACAGACTGAATGTAGATCGGCTATTTACAATTGGGTGTTTGAGATTGCATATATTGTTTTTTTTTTTTTAAATACGTTTATAATAAGCATAAAACTAGATGTTTAAAAAGAAATACGTACTGTTTTATCCAAACACTTAAAACTATTTTTATTTTTGCCAAATATACCATATTATACAACTCTATAAAGTAAATTTGATATATTCTAATTTTAGAATATACTTTTAAAATTAAGTTTTCAAAACTTACTATTAATGTTAATTTGTAACTCTTAAATGTTTAAATTCATAATAATGATTATTAAATCTTATGATTGTTCAATAAATTACATGATTAGTTTTCAAATTAATGATAATAATAATAATAATAATTAGTTTTGTAAAAGAAATGATGCAAATGTACAAACTGCTAAGTGTTGTATTTTATTATATAATTATTACTAATGCATAGTTATTTTACAAAGATTTTCAAACATTTGTTGTAAACTATGTCTTATAAAAAAGTTTCGTTTTACTCATCCACCAATGTGAGATAAAAGTAATAACACATAATAGAATATATTAAAAGATAAATTACAAATATATTTTCTCATTAATAGTATATAACTTGTTTATTAATTAACCAACTAATAATTTTTAAGTAAAAAAATATTTAGGTATTTGTTTGAGCAAGGATTGACAGGCTCAGTAACTTGGGTTAGATTGATCACTCTCTTGGCCTCCTGCTCAAGCAGTGCAAACCTAACAGACTCTTGGCGAGTCTAAGGTGGACAAGAGATTGATCGGAAGGGCTTGACGGAATATGGTTAAGTATTCCGGTCAGTGAGTATGTGAGGAAGATGATGAAGTTGTCTCCAAAACCTGAAGTGTTAAGTATTTATACCCAACACTTCCAGGTATTAACAACGTATGGCAATGATGACCATTTATGGCTCATCAATAGGATTCCAATGGCTATTAACGTCTATGTCATTAATATAACTTTATTAATGCTCTGACGGTTACACTCAAGGATTAGGCTTGAGTGTCTGACTGGTAGGATGTCAGGAGTATGGTACTGTGAGACGAACTCCAAAGCATCAGTGTTGGTCTACACAAATCCTTATACATGCCAGGCCATGAGTGTCGGACTGATCGGCAGATCTCCAGACACAGGGGCGCTAGGTGCCGGGACACAGCCGGGACACGGGGCTTGGCTCCCGGACACTGCCGGGGCACGGGGCCTGGTTCCCGGACGCTGCCGGGACACGGGACCAGGTTTCCGGACACTGCCGGGATACGGGGCTTGGCTCCCGGACACTGCCGGGACACGAGGCCAGGTTCCCGGACATTGCCGGGACACGGGGCCAAGTTCCCGGACACTGCCGGGACACGGGCTTGGCTCCCGGACACTTTCCGGGACACGGGCTTGGCTCCCGGGACATTTCCGGGACACGGGCTTGGCTCCCGGGACATTGCCGGGACACGGGCTTGGCTCCCAGGATATTGCCGGGACACGGGCTTGGCTCCCGGGACATTGCCGGGACACGGGCTTGGCTCCCGGGACATTGCCGGGACACGGGCTTGGCTCCCGGGACATTGCCGGGACACGGGCTTGGCTCCCGGACACTTGCCGGGACACGGGCTTGATTCCCGGACACGACCTGGTTCCCGGACACGGGGCCAGGTGCCGGGCCATTTTTCCTGGAGCAGGGAGCTGAGGCCTGAGTGCCGGCCCCGGAGCCGAGAGCCTGCATAATATGGAAGGGACTAAGAGCCTTTCCTTGATGTAGAAGGGACTTAGTCTTTATCCTGTGTTGTGTTAGCTTTTTAGGGCTTATAGGTTATATGTATCGAGCCTATTCCCTACTAACACTATCAGTATTTATATTATTTAATATTGAGTATATATTTAATAACTTTTACTCACCTAATATATATATATATATATATATATATATATATATATATATATATATATATATATATATATATATATATATATATATATATATATATATATATATATATATATATATATAGATGTAGGATCATATACAAAGTCCAAATATTGTAAAAAGTTGGGGAACCAATCATAGACTGCCATGTGTCTTTTCCTTTCCTTTTTATTTTTTTTAACAGAAGGGTATTTTCGTCTTTTCACGTATTTTAATTCAATCGTTCTTTTCTTTTGTCATCTTCCCTGTTCATCATCGTCTTCTTTTAGAACCTGGTTTCTTAAACCCTATATATATGGCGGTATTCAAATCCGGATTTTCCCTAATTGTTCTTCGGCTTGTTCGATTCAAGTTCGGATTTTGGCTAATTGTTCTTCGGATTGTTCGATTCAAGTCCGGATTTTGGCTAATTGTTCTTCGGATTGGTCAATTCTTCAACAATCCAGCACAATGTCAACTTCGATTCAGCCTAATGAATCTGATTGTAAGTTTAATTTTGATTTCGATTCAGTTTAATTTTTTTAATTTTTAATTATTCAAATTCTGTTAATCATATAGAATTACTGTAAATATATTAATTTTGATTTCGATTTTAGTTTAATTTGTTTAATTTTTGCTAATTGTTCGTCGTGTGTGATTTAACTAGTTTCAAATTCTGTTAAAAATTATAAATTTAACAGCAATTATGTATTGTGCATCATACTATATTAATTTTACGTGTAAAAATTACTTCAAGGTATCTTTGAAACCTCTTCAAGGTATTGGATCCCTGATGTATCTTTGAAACCTCTTCAAGGTGCACGTTTTACTTCTTTGGATCAAGCCTACCAGTTCTATAAAACTTATACAAAGAACGGTGGTTTTTCTGTTCGGAAATCTGCTCAACACTTCTGCAATTCCACTAAAAAGGTGTTACTGAAGTATTTTGTGTGTTCAAAGCAAGGAAGAAAGACTAACAATTTAAAGATCGATACTTTGAAAAATGTTGGGAAGACGATCAATAAGAGAAAAGTGCCATCTTGTAGAACAAATTGTAAGGCAGAGATCCGTCTTAAGGCGATTCCTGGTAATTTGTATGAGATATATTTTTTTGAAGAGAAGCATAACCATATTTTGGTTGAGAAAGATGATATGCCTTTTTTGAATTCCTCCCGAGATTTGACCTACTTGCATACACAGTTTTTACAAAATGTGTCGAAGATCAACATTGGTCCAGTAAGAGGTTTTAAAATAATGAAAGAGCTTTATGGTGGATTTGAGAAAGTAGGTGTAACTGCAGTTGATTGTAAGAACTTCAGAAGAGACATAAATACTTTTATCGGTGATTATGATGCGGATATGGTAATTCAAAAATTGACTTACAAGGCAGAATTTGTACCATGCTTCACTTTTGAATACTGTACGGATGAAGAAGGGGATTTGAGTGGTTTGTTTTGGGCAGATGCTGAAGCTAAGCGCAATTACTCGATTTTTGGGGACATCATGTCATTCGATGCTACGTTCAGGACTAACAAGTAGTTAACTTTAACTCTATTTTTTATATATATATTTAGGTAATTCATTTTTATAATACTGATCTTTATTTTTTCCAGGTACAAGATGGTTTTCATACCTTTCACTGGTATTGATAACCATAACAGATGCGTGACATTTGGCGCTGGTTTGGTTTCAAAAGAAAATATCGAGTCTTATAAGTGGTTATTGAAGTCTTTTAAAGACGCTTTTGGTCCAGAACCCCGAGTCGTAGTTACTGATCAAGACCCTGCCATCAAACAAGCTATTGAGGCGATCTTTACTTCTTCAAGACACCGCTATTGTATGTGGCATATAATGGAAAAACTCACGACAAAGGTATTTATGTTACCTTTTTTAGGCATTACAGTTGTGCATCTTTACTATTTAATTTTGTAAGTTTTTATTGTTGGACCCATATTATTTGTGACCCTCATTGATCATTTATCCTTACTGATATGATGACTGACGCTAACTGAAATCTGTGTCTAGTAAATATTCGATGGACGTATTTACCTTACCGACACTATAGATTTCCCATTAGGTGATCGGAACTAAAGAGAGCTTATAGTAAACACTTACTAAACACCAGGGACTAAATAATAAATACTCCTAACTTGAGTATCTATATAAAGGGACATAATAAACCCTTAGAAGGGTTGGCTCATTTTTACCTTCATCCCTTTTATCCCAATACACACACATAGTGTTTTCTCTCAATCACTCCATCCTAACACGATCATCTCAATTTGGGAATCATAGATGGCTAATCTATTCAACAACATCTCCGGATCATCATCAGGAGGTATGTAAATAACATGAATCAATCTGATTTAATCCAACATGTGGTATCAGAGCCAATGGCTCGTGATTATCCATTGGTTCATGTTTATTTATCGCTTGGCTATTGCTATTATTGATTCTGCAACTTATTTGGCCGGCGGATTATGATTTTTGGGTGAAAAATGGGATTTTTTGGCGCTGGTGGCGGCTGCTGCAACCCTAATTTCGACGAACTTCGTTCGTGCGAATGAAGGCTCATTCGTACGAACCTAATTTGCTCGTTCGTACGGATGAAGCCCTATTCGTACGAACCTAAATTGTTCATTAGTACCAATCTGATTGGCTCATTCGTACGAACCTGATTTGTTCGTTCGTACGGATGAAGCCCTATTCGTACGAACCTAAATTGTTCATTAGTACGAATCTGATTGGCTCATTCGTACGAACCTGATTTGTTCGTTCGTACGGATGAAGCCCCATTCGTACGAACCTGACTTGTTCATTAGTACGAATCGGATTTGTTCATACGCACGAACGTAACTGTTGATCCGTACGAATCTGGGCTAATACGTGCGAACCTAGGCTTACATTCGTACGAACTTAAACCTTACATCCGTACGAACCTAGGCTTACATCCGCACGAACCTGGACTTACATCCGTACGAATCAACACTCATCCGTACGAATATAATCTCATCCGTACGGATGAATACAGACCCTCGACCCCCGCCCGCTGACCTGGCAGCGGGATCCCAGCAAGGGGCTCAACCCCTTGACCCCGTAAGGGGCGCTGCCCCTTAACCCCGCAAGGGGGCGCAGCCCCCTTGACCCCTGCCTTATTTGTAGTGGTCACCTTATTTAGTCACCTTATTTATATGTGACCTTATTATACTTATGCACTAATATTCATGTTTTCATCTTTGTTGCCCAAAGGTCAAAGGTGATTCCTATGATTGCATTTTTTTTCCTTTAGCATAATAAACACGTAGGATATTAATTCTGCCCAAAGGTGATTTAATATACTGGTGTGCTTAAAAGGATTCTTATTATGCCTTAAAACACGATGTTCTATTTTGTTGCCCAAAGGTCAAAAGACAAACATAGTGTTGCATAAACCTTATGCTCATAATTTTACTTAGATATTAGTTATTTCTGCCCAAAGGTGATGTAACATCTAAGTAGAGCCTTACTTTAGCTTATTATTTTGGTGTTTTTTAATAGGCTTACCTATCACTAGCTTCATTACTTATATGGTCTTAGTCTCAGGAACATTACTATTAGGTCTACTTATTTTAGACATTACTCTAGTTCTATTACTTTAAGGGACATTACTTAGTCTGCCTTATATAGCTAACTCTGTCACTCTAAAATCTTCTATAATTCGTATCATAATCTTATATCCTCCTTATTCTCCACTACAGTACCAAACTTCGGCATTGAGGCACTTACTGGTGCTAATTTCACTACTTGGAAGGAACAACTCTACTTAACTCTGGGAATGCTCGACTTGGACTATGCTATTCGCCATGATGAACCCGCCGCTATTACTGCTGAATCTACTGCGACTCAGAAAGCGGACTTTGAGAAATGGGAAAGGGCGAATCGGCTGTCCCTAATGATGGTCAAGAACTCAATTCATTCCAGCATCCGAGGAGCTATCCCTGATAATGACAAAGTGAAAACTTACCTCACATCTGTTGAGGATCACTTTAAGGGATCGTCTAAGGCAACTGCGAGTAGTTTAATGCTACAGATGCTGACTCTTAAATATGAGGGTTCTAACGGTGTCCGTGAACACATAATGAAGATGGTTGACATGTCTCACAAGCTTAAGAATTTGCAAATGGAAGTCTCAGATGGCTTTCTTGTGCATTTCATAATGACTTCCTTGCCTGCTCGGTTCGACACTTTCAAAGTGAATTATAACGCAATGAAAGATAAATGGTCGATAAGTGAACTGATTGCTATGTGCGTTCAAGAGGAAGATCGTCTTAAGCACATTCAACCTGAAGCTGCTGTTCACCTTACTACCACTTCAAACCCCAAGAAGAGGAAAGGTAACTACAGTAACAAGACTGAAAATAAAGTCCAAAATCATGGTGCTTCTACCTCTGGCCCTAAATCCTCGACAAGCAATACTAACTGCCCATTCTGTCGCTCCAAAGGGCACAGACAGAAAGATTGCTCTAAATTCAAGGAATGGCTAGCTAAGAAAGGTAACATTCTTTACGAAATATTTGATTCCTTTACTACTGATGTTCCATTTAATACATGGTGGGGTGACTCTGGTTCTATGGTCCATGTGACAAATTCATTACAGGGATTCCTTACAATCCAGAAGCTACAAAAGGACCAAAGAAAGCTTAGAGTTGGAAATGGTGATCTCTTAGATGTCGAAGCCATGGGGACCTTAAATTTACATATGAATACCGGAAAGTGTATTAGATTAATAGATACCTTATATGTACCGAGAATTACTCGGAACCTTGTATCTATATCTAGACTTGATCTTGAAGGTTATGTAATTACTCATGGTTGTGACAAGATCACTTTTACTCTTAATAATGAATTGTTTGGTTGTGGTTTTTTGGATGGATTACTGTATAAATTAGAACTAGATCATAACTTCTCACAGTCTTTGTTGTCTCTTAATATTGATGACATAACTAAAACAAAGACAAAATCACCTAAACAAGCAGAGAATTCCTCCACATTGTGGCATAAACGTCTCGGCCACATCTCACGAGATCGCATGACACGACTCGTAAAAGAAGGAATATTACCCTCTCTTGATTTTAGTGATTTTGAAACATGTATTCAATGCCTCAAAGGCAAAATGGCTAAAGGGAATAAGAAAGGAGCCACCAGATGTTCCAACTTGTTGGAAATAATTCATACTGATATTAGTGGCCCCTATCCCGCATCAATAACAGGACATACATCATTTATTACATTCATTGACGATTATTCACGTTATATGCACCTTTATCTGATTAAAGAAAAATCTGAATCCTTACAAACTTTTGTCGATTATAAAACTTTGGTTGAAAACCAACTTGATCATAAGATAAAAGTTGTCCGATCAGATAGGGGAGGTGAGTATTACGGTAAACATACTGATATTGGTCAAGCTCCTGGTCCTTTCTATAATTTTTGCAAGGAACAGGGCATAATTAACCAATACACCATGCCAGGTTCTCCTCAACAGAATGGTGTTGCTGAAAGGAGAAACCGAACTTTAATGGACATGGTGAGAAGTATGCTCGCCAACACTAACCTACCCAAATTTCTTTGGACCGAGGCCTTAAAAACAGCTGTTCATATACTCAATAGGGTTCCATCAAAATCTGTCCCTAAAACTCCTTATGAGATCTGGACAGGTAGGAAACCGAGTCTAAAATATATGAAAGTATGGGGCTGTCCTGCCGAAGCAAAAGTCTATAACCCTAACTTAAAGAAACTGGATTCTAAAACCCTTACATGTTTCTTTATTGGTTATCCCGAGAACTCAAAAGGTTATCGGTTTTACTGTCCTTCTCACTCTACCCGCATCATAGATACGCAACATGCCACTTTCCTCGAAAATTCAGAGATCAGTGGGAGCACGACAAATCCTGATTTAGATTTGCAAGAAGTACAAGAAGCGGGGGGAAACCATTCGTCGGTTATTACGATTCCTCCGATAATTCCTCTTGTACCCAACGCTGCTCCCGATATACCTGGATCTCCTAATGAACCGGTTGAACCTCCTATGCCTCCTAATCTAAACGCCGAAGAACCGCCTGTTCCTGAAGAACCCGTAATTCAGCTCAGGAGATCATCAAGGGCTCGCAGAAACACTAATTTTGATGATTTCGAAACTTATCTGGCTGAAGTCGAAAACATTGGGAAACTTACTGATCCAACCTCTTACCGAGAAGCTATGAATAGTGATCAGGCCGCTAAATGGATTGAAGCCATGATTGAAGAGCTCAAATCCATGGAGCGTAATGGCGTTTGGGTATTGGTTCCACTCACTAAAGGATCCAAAGTAATTGGATGTAAATGGGTGTTCAAAACCAAATTAGACCCGAATGGAAACGTCGAACGCTATAAGGCCAGACTGGTTGCAAAAGGCTTTACTCAAAAGGAAGGAATTGATTATCAAGAGACCTTTTCCCCTGTCTCTCGTAAAGATTCCCTAAGGATCGTCATGGCACTCGTAGCTCATTATGATTTAGAGTTACATCAGATGGATGTCAAGACCGCTTTCCTAAATGGTGACTTGCAAGAAGACGTATACATGCGGCAACCTGAAGGATTTATTCCAGAAGGTAAAGAGCACATGGTCTGCAAGTTGAATAAATCGATATATGGGTTGAAACAAGCATCACGACAATGGTACCTTAAATTTGATGAAGTCGTAAAATCTGATGGCTTCCTAAAGAATCAAGTGGATCAATGCACCTATCTCAAGATCAGTGGGAGTAACTTTATTATCCTTGTTTTGTATGTGGATGATATCCTACTTGCAAGTAACAACTTGGATTTGCTACATGAGTCGAAGCGAATGCTTTCGCATAATTTCGACATGAAAGATCTCGGTGATGCCTCTTATGTTTTAGGTATCGAAATAAATCGAGATAGACGCAATGGTGTTCTAGGTCTTTCCCAAAGGGCTTATATTGACCGTATTCTAGAACGCTATAACATGCAGCACTGCACACCCACTGTGGCTCCGGTAGTTAAAGGGGACGTATTTGGACCTCATCAAACTCCGAGCACTGAAACTGAGAAGGCTGAAATGAGGATGATACCTTACTCATCTGTAGTTGGGAGCATTATGTACGCTCAGGTCTGTACTCGACCGGATATCGCTTACATCGCTGGTATGCTGGGGCGTTACTTATCTAACCCCGGATTAGCACACTGGAAAGCGGCTAAAAAGGTTCTGCGATATCTGAAAGGGACCAAAGACTACAAATTAACTTATAGAAGAAGTGACAACTTGGAAGTAGTAGGTTATTCTGATTCTGACTTTGCTAAATGCAAAGAAGACCATAAATCTACTTCTGGGTATATTTTCATGTTAGCTGGCGGACCAATCTCTTGGCGGAGTCATAAACAGAAACTGACCACAACGTCTACTATGATGGCTGAATATGTTGCCGTTTATAATGCAACCTGTCATGGGATGTTGTTAAGGAACCTGATCAGTGGACTCAAACTCGTCAACTCAATTTCTAGACCATTGAAGCTTTACTGTGATAACTCAGCTGCTGTAACTTTCTCGAACAGTAACAGTTCGACTGGCGCTGGGCTGTATCTCGACACAAAGTATCTGTTTGTACGCGAACGGGTTGAGGAAAATGTTCTTTGTGTTGAGTACATAAGTACACATGACATGCTAGCGGATCCGATGACCAAAGGTCTTCCTCCTAATATATTCGTAGGACACGTGTCGAATATGGGGCTTACAAAAGACTTAATTTAATAGCATTGTTGTACTTATTGGTCATTATTATTTATTAATGAAAAATTTTCCTCCTTATTCAGATTTTGTTTGTCTATTATATACACTTTATGCGCATAACTGTGTTGGACATTATTATAACAAAATTTGTCTTAGTTAGTCTATCATTGCTTATTCAGTTTGAATTTGAGTCATAGTTTGACTAGTGGGGGTCCTGAGTAGATGTTCGTCTCTACGACTGTACTTATCAGCTATGATTTCGGTTTTAAACAAAATGAGTATTATCTCGTACGGACTTATCAATACTCATAGATAAATGATCTACTCGGTCAAGTGGGAGAATGTTGGACCCATATTATTTGTGACCCTCATTGATCATTTATCCTTACTGATATGATGACTGACGCTAACTGAAATCTGTGTCTAGTAAATATTCGATGGACGTATTTACCTTACCGACACTATAGATTTCCCATTAGGTGATCGGAACTAAAGAGAGCTTATAGTAAACACTTACTAAACACCAGGGACTAAATAATAAATACTCCTAACTTGAGTATCTATATAAAGGGACATAATAAACCCTTAGAAGGGTTGGCTCATTTTTACCTTCATCCCTTTTATCCCAATACACACACATAGTGTTTTCTCTCAATCACTCCATCCTAACACGATCATCTCAATTTGGGAATCATAGATGGCTAATCTATTCAACAACATCTCCGGATCATCATCAGGAGGTATGTAAATAACATGAATCAATCTGATTTAATCCAACATTTATTTATTAATATCAATTTATATGCATCACATTGTGTTTTTTTACAATTATTATTATCATAATTTATATACAGGTGGGTACAAGTATATGTAATAACACGACATTCAAACAAAGACTTTGCAACATTGTCTGGACTGATAGTATAGAGCCTGTGGAGTTTGAGGAAAAATGGGTTGAGATTATCAATGAGTTCCTTCTTCAAGATAATAAATGGCTTAGTGACATTTTCGAAATGAAGGACCGATGGATCCCAGCTTACTACCGTGATACACCTTTATCTGACTTATGCGTACATCTTCAAGGTCTGAGAGCGAGAATCATTTTTTTGGGAAGCTGACTTCTTCTGATTTGACACTGGTTGAGTTTGTAAGTCATTTTGACACGGCGATGGATGCTCAGAGATATACTCATAGGAAAAATGATCATGATACAAGGTATACTAATCCTGATTTGAAAACTAATAGTGAACTCGAGAAACAAGCTTCTCTGATTTACACAAGAACCATCTTTTTCGAAGTTCAAGAGGAGATATATGCTTCTTTCTGGAAATGCATGTCTGTTAATTTCACCAGAATGGAAAGCTATGAAAAATATGTAATTCGCGATATCTATTCTGCAAAGGATTCTCATGATGAATTTGAGGTACATACTCGATTGTCCTTTTTCTTTTATTTTTTTATATAATTTTATATGATACACAGTAATAAGTAAAATTCAGTATGATGAAATTAACAATATACATCATTGTTGTGCATCATAACAGTATACATCATAGTTGTGCATCATAACAGTATACATCATTCTTTTACCGTTTCATCAGATCCTTGATATTTATTTTTGTAGGTTGATTTTAATCGTGGTGGTGGTATCATATCATGTGCGTGCAAACAGTATGAGCGGTATGGCTTACTATGTCGACATATTTTCTATGTTTTGAGGATTTGTAGAGTCAAAGAATTTCCCAAGAGGTACATTCATACGCGCTGGAAAAGGGATGTTGTTCCTCCCATATCTGATGACTCGAGTTCTGATTTTACAACTGCAACTGAGAATGATGGAACCGATCAGAATCATACGACACCACCTTCCACAAGCAATGGAACTGGAAATGATGGAAGGGAAGCCATTATTCGCCAAGTGTATCAGAATGTAGATGAGTGCATTAACCGTCTAGTTGCTGATAATGAGAAGTTAATTTCTTATCTCGACAAGCAGAAGGATTTAGCATTGAAGGTTCTTGAAGACATTGAAGCTTGCCCTTTGTTGAACAAAGATGATCTGATTGGTTCTTTCCTCGGTGTAGAAAAACCATTGGAAGGTAATAAAGCTACTATTGGGAATCCTAAAAATATCCGTAACAAAGGTTGTGGAAAGAAGAAACGTTTAATTGGAGTGGCTGAGAAAATAAAGATCAAAAAGAAAAGACTTTGCAGAAAATGCAACCAATATAAGCGTCATGATTCTCGAAATTGTGACACGGACTTAGTCTAATTCTCATTTGATTTGATCGTTTCTTTTTTTCATTTTGATTTTGTGTTTAGTACTTTTTTTTATATTTTTCTATATGTACTATTTTTTTAGTTTTGAAAATAAAGATGCTATAAAAAACTTCAGAATTTGTACAAAAAATGTATGATGCACACTTCCTTTATAGAATACATCATAGTTGTGCATCATAACAGTATGCATCATTGTTGTGCATCATAATAGTATGCATCATTGTTGTGCATCATTCTTGTGCATCTTTCTTGTGCACCGTAACAATACACTTCACTGTTGTGCATCATTCTGTGCATCATTCTTGTGCATCATAACAATACACTTCACTGTTGTGCATCATTCTTGTGCATTATTTTTGTGAATCATTTTTGTGCATTATACATTATGAATCTTTTACCAAGTAAATTTCGAGATTTCATCATACATTTTATCAACCTAAAATATACAACATATTTTACATGTGATACTCAAAATTGATAATATGATCAACTGGTATAGACCTATATGATTTTGTGTAAACAAGCCGAACACATACAATATGCAATTTTATATCATACACTAGTAGATTAAAACATATTAATCAGTACATACTAAAGATTTCTACCCAGATTACATCATATTGTTTTAATCCCATTACAAAAGATTTTCTACCCAGATTACATCATATTGTTTTAATCCCATTACAAAAGATTTCTACCCACATTACGTCAGTGTTAATCCCATTACATCCAATTGTTTTTACCACATGTTACCAAACTAAATTTCTATCCAGATTACAGATTACACAAACGTTCTTGAATTCTTTCATGTGCATCGGCTTTTAGGCTGTTTCTGGTTTCTTCAGGCATGTTCAAGTAGTTTTCTGCCTCTTTAATTGCTTTTTTCCTCATCATGTTCACATCCGAGAGAATCATCTTGGTAACATATTTTTTTCGCAATTCCTCAAGCTGTTTTTTCTGTTCAGGACCTTCTTCACGGAATCCAGTTGCCCAGCTTTCATAACTGTTGCCATTGATCGTCTCCATATGCCTCATAAGGAATACCCCACCATCAGAATTCTTCTGTTTTGTTCTCCATGGCATTTGTATTATCTCGGGCTCAACCAACTTCATTTCTTTTGCTTTTGGATGTTTTTCCGAATCCAAGTAAGTTTTAAACAAGTTAATCTGTAAAAAACATTATAAAATACATATCAAATATCTATTATTCATACTAACAACATTATATAAAAGTAATCATTCTTACCAAAAGCAATGGTACAGTTTCATATTTATCTTTCAATTCTTTTTCAATTCCACAGTTGTCAACAATCATAATTTTTGGATTCTTCAAGTTAAAGCAAACGAGATAGTACTTTAACTGAGAAAACATCGGAAAAAACACCTATTTTGGACAACTTTGTCAGTAAAAATGCATTAACATTTTAATATATATTATGTATATGTTTAAACTTTGACAGATTTCTTACCAAGTCAAACTCATGAAGGTTTTTCTTTTTGTAGCAATTACTGAAGTCAACAATGTTAAACCAAAATTCTTCAAATAGATCCTCGACATTTGTGCTTTGACTCACCATTTTATCATTCTGCAATGAATTATAAATGTGCATTATACACATATTAACTATAACGGTAATTTAAAACACTGAGTTTAGAATAATACCATGATATCAATATGAAAAAAGAACCGTTTTGCTGAATCGGGACCTCTTAATTTTTCATCTTCCTGGTTACAAATATTCGCCCAAACCCTGATTGAACCTTCATGGTTAACCATGTCTGGAATTAAACTCTCGAACATTCCCCTTTGTGCTTCAATTCCATTTTCATCTTTAAAGATGATATCCCTTTTATACAAATGTGCATCGTAGTTAACATTAAACACTACATAAAGATAAGAATTATATTAACTAAACATATATATTAAAGTAATACTTACTGTTCTCCAAATGTAGCAGAGAAAACGCTTTCAGAAATTTTATTTTCCGCATCAATCAACTTTTTCCCCAATTGAACAACTCTTTTCACGTAAGGAGAGCTCATTGAATATGTCAGCTTTAATGTTCGTTTCGTTTTTTCTGGAAGGATTTGTTCAATTTTTTTTTTCACTTCAACCACTGGTACGATTTCTTTTCCTTTAACATTTCAGGGTTTTTTCTTTGCTGAATGTTTCTTTCTTGTCAGAGTCATCTTGCTTAGTTGTTTCTTTGTCGTACTTTTGGTTTTTGATAACTGTTGGGGTATTGGTGCAATTGGCGTTTTGAATTGGTTACTTTCATCTTGATTTTTTTGTGGTTTGGGAGTTGTTGTGTTTGGTTTTTTAACTGGGGATTCGTTCAGTTGTGTGATATTTAAACTGAAGCTCGGACCTTCAAAACTTTCATTTCTCTCAACAGCAACATTTCCTTCTTTTTTGTTTGTTTCCAACGTCTCAGCATCTTCAAAATCAGTATACAAAAAGTGATAAGATGTGCATTATAATATGTCCAAAACTTTATAATAACAGAAGCAAAAATTACTAAACTAACCTCCTTCATTTTGTTTCATATCAAATCTTGTTTTCTTCAAGTTTTCAATATGACTACTTCCTGGGAATTGAAGAAGTGCCTTTTCTATCAATTTTTTGGCATGCCTCTCCTTTTCGTCAATTTGTCTATATATTTCTTGGATTTCCAAAATACATTCCTTCTAAACAAGACAAAATATGTTTTATTATATATCAAATGTTATTATAATGCATTGATATTAATCTTAGAATATTACCTCTTCGTTTGTGTATGATAATTTCTGTTTTTTTTGGATAAGGTTCCTCAATTGCCACTGTTGGAGTTCTTTTTGCGATGCTCTTTGTCATTCTTGGAGAGGTTACATCACGTGCTTTTGGAGCATAATATTCTGGTAAAAGAAGTTATTATCATTTTTTATAATTTATAAAACTTAATACGAATAATAAAATTAATTTTTTGATTGTACCTTGACTTGCAGTGGCTTTTTCATTGTTCTTGATTTTCTCACTTTCCACGGCTGCATTTCTTGGAGAAGGTATCTCAAGTTCTTGTTGGTAAAAATGATCAGAATCTTCTGAATGCACATGTGCAGGGTCTTCTGAATCAACAGCTTCTGGATTTGCAGTTTCTGGATTTGCAGCTTCTGGATTTGCAGCTTTTTCTGTATGTGCAGCTTCTTCTTCTGAAATCAGCGGTGCAGCTTCTTCTTCTGAAATCAGCGGTGCAGATTCTGGATGTGCATCTTCTTTTGATTGCAGCTGTGGTGCATCTTCTGAAATTGGTACATCTTCAATTTGATTACTCCGAAGCTCTTCTTGAATCAGCTTCACAAAATCACTAACTCCCGTAACTCCCAATTCTTCCTCCTCCAACACCTTTAATTTTTCAGCAGTCCAGTACTGCAATGGTGGAATTAATGCTTCGGTACGTTCAGGTTCTGGTCTTTTGGATTCTGCAAACAATAGCTACACAAAGAAAACTTATTTTAATACGCATAAAAACTGTGCATATTTACTAATTTATTAATATGTGCAAAAAAATATTACTTACTTCTAGGAACAATTGTGGGCCGTTGAAATGGCTTATTTCATCCCATTCTTCTCGGCTACTTTTCAAACAATCTTTTAAGAACCCGCACCAGTCCATGTTCTTCACTTCAGCAGGGTTTGACAAAGTATACAAAAAGCTTTGGTTTACAGTTCCACACTTATTTGCTTTTCCTAATACCGTCATAACAGCGACCAAAAAGTTCAGCTTGTATAATGCACCCCCCGCCCTTTGACTCTTCATTTTCTCAGTCACATTTTTCATATAAATTCTACAAGGATTTGTTTCGGTGTATTGTTCTCTCCAAAATTTAGTTAATGGATCATCAACCAATTTTTTTTTTCTTATATGTCTTTATTGGAATATTTCCCAGTGGAAATCCAATAATTTCATTGACAACATCTCTTGTAATTGTGAATGACACATTCTTCATTTTCAAAGTCAAAGTTTTTGGATCGAAATTCTTAACAACTAAGTACCCCAATCTTGCTGGTATACTTTCGATACTAAAGTTTACCAATTCTTCAAACCCCAAACTTTTAATATCTTTTACTTGTGCGTCACTAAGGTTTTCTAGTGCCTCAAACAGTAACTTAGGGGGGTTTCGTGGTCTGATGCGTTTCAAATTTTCTAAATTCTCTACTAATTCAGTATCCCTCATTGGACTTAACTTCCTTTTTTTCTTACTAACTACCAACTTAGTTTCTACAAAATCATCATCTGGGTCCGATTCAATGGGAAGATCCTTAAGTTGATAAGTTAGTTTGTGTTTAGGACCTGCATATAGTTTTAATATACATATTAGATGCATCTCCTGTTAAGTATCATGATATACAAAATTTCATACAATATGATACACAATAGTTAAGTATATAATCTGTGTATCATATAGTAAATATTTGTTGTGTGTTACATATATGTGTAAAAACTGTTGTGTATCAACAATTATGATACACAATAGTTATACATATATAACTGTTTTGTGAATCAACAAATATGTACCACACAAACAAAAATTCTACTACAATAAACAACATTTTTTTATATGCATTTAACATATGTATAATGAAATAAGTAACAGAAATTTATAATATAAAATAAAAAAATTACTTTTTGGAGCTGGAAGATCATTTTTGAACTTTGTTCGTCTCTCACCGACTACTATCTTCTCTGGTTCATCTTCATCTTCATTTATTTCTATAGCCGTGTCTTCTGTGTTTTTGAAAGTTGCTGATAACCTCATCAGTCTATTGCTTCGTCTTTTTGCTAAACAAAATGAAATCGAAAACGTTATGATGGTTATGATGTATAACAATGGCGGATTTCATTAGAAAACTTCAAAATATTAACTGATATGATACACGATATAGAATTTTTTAAACTTACGAGTTAAATCTTCATCCGTTTTCTTCATTTTTCCTTTCATCGAACAAAGAACCGAGAGTGATGAGTGATTATGATGTACAACAATGGCGGATTTGATCGAAAAAACCGATTTCTAAAAACCCTAATTTCGTGAATTGGGGAGGGTTTGGTGAATTGGGCGGGGTTTGTGTGTTTTGGACGATTGAGTTTTTGTTTTGTATTAGTGTATTTTGTATTTGTGAAATGACGGGAATACCCTTTTGTATTGATTTTTATAAAAACCCACTTAAGTATTAATGATTGGTTCTAATCGCTTCTCACACTTTTTACGATATTTGCATTTTTTACACGATCTCACCCCTATATATATATATATATATATATATATATATATATATATATATATATATATATATATATATATATATATATATATATATATATATATATAGTATATGACTTTATCGATAAATCTGATATAAAATACATGTAAATCTAAGTTTTGAATTAAAATTACAACTAAAAATTTATTAAATAAAAAAGATATACTAATATAAATAATCTATAACGCAATCAAATAAAAAACACTCAATACAAACAACAATATTTAAACAAAATGAAATTAAATTATTTACGTACGATTTTTAAAGAAAAAATATGTCTCGCGATTTGTACGAATACTAAGTATTCTTAATTTATTTTTTATTTTCAACACATATGTTGTCTACTTATATATTTTTTTTATAACGTGATATTCCATAAACACAAGTATACATATAACTACCATAAAATCAACATAATTTCAAACAAATTAAACTTAAAAACTTGTTTATATATAATTTTAAATGGATAAAAGTTATCCCACATAGCACGAATACACTCTTAGTATACATTAAAAGCAAACTATTCTAAATACACCTAATTATAATTGTTTAAACTTGATGTTGTGTATATTTAAGTAGGAAGTTGGTGAAAGATTCTTATTTCTTAGTTACCAGTCACATGATAAGAATTTATAATTGTTTTTATCTTTCTTTCTTTTTTTCTAATTTTTAAATTATCTAAATACTATATATTTTGGATTATATGTGATCATCTATAATACATTTCTTAAGGCCATACCTTGATTCAAAATACATAATCTTATGGAATACAATAATTTACCCCAATCAATAGTTATCAACGGTGATTGACGGAATTATAATGGTTAAACGCGTTTTAGATAATGATTTTATATAAAACAAATAAAGCAATTTTAGTATTTAAATAATATTCAAAATATTTGACTACTTATAAATTTATAAAAACTATGAGATGCAAAATTTAAACATAGTATAACACGAGAATTTATCTAAAGAATGTTTTTAAGTTTTTTATTGTTTGCTATCGTGTATTTAAAAAGAAGAAAAAAAAAAAGAGGCAAATTATATATTAATATCACGCGCTTACATACACACGTGCCCAACGGCAGTTATGCTCAGCAAATCACCCCTAAACCCACTCTCCCCTTTTTCTCTCCGGCCAACCGTAACGCCCATTTTCCGATCCACACCATCACTCCTCCAGTCAGTTACACACACAAACACATTAAATTAAATCAAATTCATTATTTGATTTATTCATATTCATATCAGTTTCAAAATTCCTGATTTAATTTTGATCTAAAACCTAGGTTTACATTTTACATTTTACATTATACAATTGTGAGAGAATTTTGGATAGATGATGTGATGAAATGGTGACTAATTTTTCATCATCTAGTGGTGTTACACCTAAACCTAAGTTACCGTCACGAGGTTCATCGCCGGCGAAACCGAAACGGCCGCCGTTGTTTGAGGCGGATAGTAACGGACAACCTGCTACTCTCACGCGCCGCCCGAAATCCAGAGATGTTAGTTCACGGTATTTGTCTTCTACTTTATCATCTTCTTCTAATACGATGACGTCGACGTCGTCGTCGTCGTCATCGTTTAATTCTACTACTACGACGTCGTCTTCGAATTCTATGTGTACGCCGAGGAGACGGTTTCCGTCTCCGTTAGTTTCGTCGACGAATCTGATGACGCCGGCTAGTTCGGTGAGTAAACGAGCTCAGTCGGCGGAACGGAGGCGTCCTGGAACGCCTACGACGAATTCTGCGAAGATGTTGTCGTCGTTGCCTGCGAGGAGTTTATCTGTTTCGTTTCAAGGTGAGTCGTTTGCGATTCCTGCGAGTAAGACGGGGAAACCGCCTCCTGTTGTTTCTAGTAATGGATCGAGACATGGTACGCCGGACAGGAGAGCCGTGACGCCAGTGCCGGTTAGGAAGGTAGGGATGACTCCCAAGCCAATTGATCAGCAGAGGTGGCCTGGGAGGTTAAGGCAGGGGAGTTTTATGACGAGGAGTGTTGATTTGACGAATGAGAATTTGAGATTTAGTGGATCTGGAACGGGGACTGCTGTTAGGGCTTTACAGAAATCTGTCAGTGAAGAGATGAAATTGATTCCTACTAAACCTGAAATTTCAGAGATGAATAGAAGTGTTGATACCTACCAAAGTGATAATTCCGATCGTGCTGTTTCAGATGCTGAGAGTGTATCGTCTGGTAGCATTCGAGGTGCTACTCCTCGTGCTATTGTGGTGCCAGCTAGATTTAGACAAGAGACTGTCAATCGTCTCAGGAAGGTACAACCTGAGCCTGTTTCACCTCCATTAACGCGGACCAGTAGACTAATATCAGGGAATAGGTATCTAAAAGATGGTCCAGCACTATCCCCACGAGGATCGTCTCCTTCTCCGGTTAGAGGAACTGTTCGACCAGCTTCCCCAAGCAGAAGTGTGCTGTCGCCTTCCACTTCATCTCCATCGAGGGGTATGGCCAGTCCAACAAGATTACGTGCTGGAATAGGGTCTAATAGCAATCTGGGCATCACACCTTCGATTCTCAACTTTGCTGCTGAAACTAGGAGAAGGAAGGTAGGTGATAATGCTGTTGTTGATGCACATGTATTGAGGCTCTTACACAACAAATATTTGCAATGGCGGTTCGCAAATGCCAGAGCAGATGCTGCAATGCTGGTCCACAGAGCAACTGCTGAGGTAATGACTACTCAAAATCTCAAGTTTATGTATGCATAATGAAACTCCTGATCTGTGTACTTGCTTTACCTGTTGTAGTTAGCTTGATACCTGCTGTAATGTGCATAATGCTTTGCTTTATCTGTTGTAGTTAGCTTGATACCTTTGCGAGTGACAGAGCACATACCATTGATTACGATTGATATACATGCTACTGATACAGTTTTTTTATATTCTAAATCATTTGCTGTGCGTACCACAGCTGAACAACAAGTTTAAGCCTTGGTACTGTCATGTGTTCCTTATTAGTCTTATGTTGGGTTCAATATTAAAAGGTAGCTTACATATTGGTTCCTGTACATAAGTAGTAGGGTAATTACCTGGTGATTTTTGTTTATGGTTGTTTTAAGTTATACTACATCTTATCTTTGGATCTGGTTAATTGGTAAAGATCATGATTTTTGTCATATTTTTTTCCAGGCATATTCTTGCTACCGACTTGTAGAGTAGAGTGGGCCGTTATTTCGTATAAGTGTATATTATTTTATGAATTATCTTAAAATGATGGAATATATATTGTACTAGGGTGTCATCGTAAGAATGGCCTTTTACCCATGTAGATTGTTTGAGTATCACGTCAGTAGGTAGGAACATGCATTATTAAACGAGAGATGTCGATGATGGTTGTTATTAAACTTATATTACATATTTAATGGCTGACCCTTGCACCTTGCAGTGTAAATTTTGTAGAACTATAAGTTATCTTAAAATGATGGAACTATAAATTGATTAGGTCATATATATTGCACTAGGCTGTCTTCGTAAGAATGGCCTTATACCCATGTACATTGGTTGACTATCGTGTTAGTTGGTAGGGTCCCTAATAAGACTTGAATGAGATATGTGAGTGGACGATGTTTGTTATTAAATGTTAATGTTTCTTTATGTGGCTTTCCATATTTAGGTTGTTCACATATATAAATATATGTATGCATGTGATGTGAAAACCTTTTGTTTCAAGCTAATTCGCTAGAATATTCTGATTTCAGTTTTGCTCGATTGGCCAACAAACATTTACGTGCTCATTTAGAATTGCTACAAGTAGCCTGCTTAATTTATTCTGTCGACCTCTATGCCATGACCATGATGTCCTCATATGTATCCAGTTGGTGAAAGTTGGGGAAATACTGGATACATAGCTCAGTATGATCTTAGTACGGAGTTATATGAACTAATATAGATGTTGTTAATAACGTTTTAAAGCATTGACTTATATAGTCATATGTATTTTACTGAATTGTCTAATGTTTTCAATCTGTTTCAGAAAAGTCTATATAATTCATGGGTAACTACTTCAAGGATGCGCCAGTCTGTCATATCCAAACGAATTGAGATACAACATCTGCGGCAGAACCTGAAGTTGCACTCTGTTCTTAAGAATCAGGCAAGAATGTGAATTATCTCACTATCACATCGTTTATCTTGTAGAATCTTCCCGCACTTCTAGCATTCTATTACAATCAATTATTGTGATCATCCATCTATTGTCTATTTTCTTCTCAATCTTATGACTTTATTTGACAAATTGCAGATACCATATCTAAAGGTATGGGATCAAGGTGAGAGGGATCACTCTGTATCTTTGTCTGAGACTATTGTGTCTCTGGAGTCTAGCACCCTCCGTCTTCCACTTGTTGATGGTGCAAAGGTAGTTAGTATTTTGTGCTTATGAACAGATATAAAAATCTATCAGGTTTCTGTTGTGGCTTAGAAAGCTATTAACTATTTCTTTTAACGTTTGTTACTTACAGACTGATGTCCAAAGTTTGAAAGATGCTATCCGTTCGGCGTTTGATGTGATGCAGGCAATGACATCCTCAATACGCTCTTTATTAACAAAGGTTTGTTGACACTTTTGAAACCCCTTTCATCTTTCTTGCAGTTCTGTGTTTGTCAGCTACTTTATACTTCCCAATTTTCTCAAAAAATATCACAACTAAACCATATCTCCTTACCGAAAGTGTAGAAACAATTCCTATGGAAGGAAACTAGAGAAGTATATCATTGGCATTGTTTGGACTCACAAACACAGTGTAATCATTCCTAGTATCCATTCGATTGCATCTTTTCATGCTAGAGGCTTATTCGCCGTGTGATATTTTAGTTTAAGCCTAGATCTTTTTATGTACAGAGATTGAAAGATTTAGGTTTGGCTAATCTTATGTGGGAGGTAATGTGAGTAACTTTACCTCTTTATACCCGATAAGGTGCGATTAAATTGAAAGAAACCCATGGCCTAATGGGTTAAATAATATTCTCACTCCTGCTGCCAAAAGTTAAATTCTTTGGTAACAACAATGGTACACACTTATGAAAGTGTAAATTTAGTTTCAACATGTGAAATCCCTATTGTTTTAACAACCCCATAAAAGTAAAATAAAAACATGCTCTCGGCCTCCCATTATTAAGTTTGTTAATCTCTCAAGTGACCGAAATCATAGACTTAAGTTTATTAACTTTTTAATTTTAGTTGTTCAGCTTGTTTTATCTGTACGTGTGAACAGTAAATGGGCTTTTTCATTAACCAAAGAACAAATCACAATATTTCATCAAACGGAATTTGAGTTGAGTTGCACATCTGATTATTTTTAGCTATACTACATGATGTGCATCACTTGTATAGACTAGTTATTTACATGATAAAAATGTAAAAATTTATTTTTAATCCTTTTAACTGCTTTCTGTGCAAATGTGCAATTTTAAATCAAAATCTAGATATATCATATTTGTAAATTGAAACTGTATTTTAATAAAAATAAATAGAAGTGAGATGTGATAATGGTCCAAATAAGAAGTATTTATTGCTCATATATTTACCTGTTGTAAGCTTCTTTTAAAAATGATACTAACATGTTCAACTAAATTAAAGCATTCGAGCCGACATATGATATTTTTTTAACCTACTCGGTGTTTGTGTAAAAATTGTAATAAGAAGTGAATGTGTGAACATTTATCTAAAAAGATGAACTGTATGACACTGAATGATTGGTACTAGTATCTGACTATCTGCACTTTTATAAACAGTAACCAAAATAATTGTAATACTTCAGCAATGAAGAAAGTTTTGGATTTAACATAGTAGTTTACAATCAGGGTAATGATGCGGTGATTGATTTAGCAAAAGTTTGTTGTTTTTACGGTTTATCAATGCTTCTGATCAATAGCATTTATGGTCTTCTATCTTTTCTATTTGGTCATGTGTTGCTTCCCTTATTCTTTAAATCATCCTTTTTCTGGTGTGTATATTTATATCTTTAATCTTTATTTATCTTAAAGGTTAAAACCATTTCTTTTTTAACAGGTGGAGCATGTGTCTGTGTTGACATCTGAACTTGCAAGCACGTCAGCAAATGAACGTTCTAAGCTTGACCAGTGCAAGGATCTGTTGTCTATACTGACACACATGGAGGTAAGCATGGAAAAGAACTTAAATATTTTGTTATAGTAAAAGACTGTGTTTACGGTTTCAATCCAACTTTAATATTTTAGGACTTATCCTATAACCCCTCCTTAAAAAACAGATCCAACATGTATCCAATAACCCCTTCAAATATAGACGACACCTACGTTTACATTTACCATAACTAAATTGCCCAATCTTCGTAATATATGTTTTTTGTTAAGTATCCTTTAGAGAAGTCATTTTTAACATTATAGATAGTTCATTTAGTGCTGAGAATGCCCGTTTCTTGTAGAGGTCCCCTTATAACTGGTGAAAATCTATGAAATCTTTGTCAATATGCAATTTTTTTGTTTTCCAACCTTTAATAATTGTGCTATAAGATATTTGATGCCCCGGTATATCACCTGTCCCCAAGTTAGATCCCACTTTTTGATTTGTTTATAGTTCCTAAAGCAGTTGTAGTGTATAATGACTCAATATTACATGCATCCATGTTGGCATATTTTTGGGAATTGGATTCTAGTTTTAGATGTAGATCTTTTTCTTTCTCTCCCCGACATGCTTTTTGGTCAGTTTATTTGTAGAGCAAAGTAGATAAATTCATCATCAAACATCCCAGGTCTCTCACTTGTGCAATTGAACAAAAAGGTTTTCAGTTACATATCTAGATTACTATAATTATATTTTTTCAATTATCAAATGGACCTTTAAATCTGATAACAATAGCTGATAACATAAAATCTTAAAAAAGAAAAATAGTTTTCTTAACTATCGCTAATAGAAAACTTACAGCACATTATTACACATATTACAAAAGTTTTAATTCCAGAGTTTTGTCTTATTATTATTAAGTAGTAACTCACAGTGAATTGAATGAATCCAGGTTCAGGAGTGCAGCTTGAGGACACACATAATACAACCGCAACGCCTACCCCCAAGAACAGTAACGGAACTGTAAAGCTGATGCCTCTTTATCTGACTGCTTACTTGGAAAATTGCTAACACCATACTGGAAATTCCCATTTTGCCCCTTCACCATGGTTCTGACTAAATACTTGGAGAGTATTAACTGGTTGTTCTATTCATGGGCTTTTGCGGAAGATTGCTTAACTTTACGTTGATGATGATGTGTGAAATGCAGCTATGTGATGTCCTGTATATGCATAGAGTAGGAGATCGTAAGGTCATTGTATTTCACTTTCCAAGTTACGTATACAAGCGATTAGAGTAGAAAATATATGTATATATGGGATGATGGACAATGATTACTTGTGTTTCTTTTGCAAAAGTTCTCTACTCGTCTATCTCACCTTCATTTTATTATCTGTTTATGATTATATGATCTTCAAAATTCTCAATTCTGTTTATAAAACTAGTGCATACAATTGTTTGTATGCACTAGTGATGTATAGGGGGTGCTTGGTTCAATGAGTGGTTAATGGGAAAAGGAATACAATGGAATGCAATGAGGGATTAATGAATACCCCCAATTTAGACTATAATGAAGTATTACCAATTATTATGCAATGATTAACTATAATACAACAAACCAACCTCCATCAATCTAACCAAGCACCCTGAAAGTTGGTAATATTCTTGACATGTTACCATTTTCAAAGAGTATATAAATTAATATCCATCTAACCTTAGCAGTTTTTAATAGTAAATTTTCAGTCGGTTTATGAGAATTGATATAGGTCAAATAATTTATTTATTCCAAAAATAAATAAATAATGGATTGTATATATGATAAACCTGTCATTCGTATCATAATACCATTTTTCTTTGACAAATATTAGATCATACCATATACTTATGTACACTTTTGTATACTACGACCTCTAGTATTTGGGTTAACTCACGTACCGTCCGACTAGAAGACTTTTGATTTTGATATTATAGTCGGTTAATTTAGCTTTTTCATTCAATTTGTATTTTGGGGAATTGACAAAAAAAGATAGAGGTATGACCCACACGTGTGAGTTTGATTTTGCACCAGCTAATATTGAGCAGTAGTGCATATTTCAACTCGTGTTTGCCACGTTTGAATCAACTAAAATCACTCCCGAGTCCCCACATTTCTACTTGCGTCATTGATTACAAAATAATATAAAGACAAAACATACCAAAATGTGATTAGATCAGCAGGTACAAGCAACTTGACCGAAGGGGACCAGCGTTTCTACTCTTCCACCGAGGAGCCGTTCACAGCGAGAAGCAAGGCATGTCGTGAACGGTGGGTCAGTTTGATAAGGATCGAGTGACATTGCTTCTTCGACCCGAAACATACTCTGTTTTCGAATAATAATAGCAACTAGCTAGATTTTATATCAAACATTAATTGATTAATTAATAAAGTAAAATATATAAAGTTTTCTTATTGTACCTCTTAAATTGATAATGTATGCTGTTAGCTAACAATATAAATATAATCATTATTTCTGTCTACAATATAAATATCATTTGCTTGACAGAATTGATTTTATTGTGCTAACAATAAAAATATAATCATTATATCAAACATTATTTAGATTTGTGAAAGTTGGTATAACTAAATTAATTTTTACTGTTTTTGGATATGAAATTGGTAAATCTAATTCTTGAATTCCTTATGTTTTATTATCCGTTTAAAATCAACATACTAAAAACAATGCAAACATAAGAAAAAGTTATAATTGTACGAACTACGTATAAAAACCAAGAAGATGCCATTTTCATTATTCTCTAATACCGTAAAACACTAAAACCGTCGGCCATCGCCGATTACCACACTCCTAACACCGTTAAATAATTAGGCGAAACGGAGCACAGTTTACAAAACTCTTAAGTTAGAAAATAAAATTATGTCTCAACATATTAAACTTATGGTTAAAAATTAATATATAACTCGAAAAAAGTAGTCACCTAGTGACCTAGACATAATCCCTGATCACTTGATCATTTTATTTAGGTTTTATTATTTGGCTTGTTACACAAGCAAGTTTAACAGCTTTGGCTCTTCATTGTCGCTGCATCGTAAATTCAACGACACTGTTGACCATGCGCCTGCAGTTTGAGTGATCCCCGAATTTTCTTCAGTTTCCGGAATTGGAAAACTGTTTACCAGAACGCTCGGTGTGCCTCCAGCCAGGACTGTCCTTACTCCGGCCTGGCACAGGTGCCAGTTGCCGGTGGAAAGGAGTCCGATCACTCCGTTCACTGGATTCACTGTCCGCCCAACCGCTTCAAATAATAATGATTGAAACAAAGCTGATGAAAAAAAGAAAAGAATATTTGAATAAATGAGTTCTGATTGGATTCGGTGCTTTAGTGTTTTTATTTAATACTTTTTTGAGATTATTTCATACCGCTTCGTTTGTGGGAGGGAACGGATTCAAGGAAATGGATGAGATCAGAGCGGCCAAAGAATTTAGAAACGAAAAGTGTAGCACGACCTTTGGCTTCTGGTGATTCGAACGATTCTAAACAAGGTCTTAAGACGCAGGTTTCGCTGCATCGTTTACGTAAAACTCGGCAGCCATGGCAGCTCATCATCATACCCTTTTCTTTTTCTTGTTCTCTATCTGGATATGGATTTCTTCGAATCGAAGGAGATTTTAGAGAGCAAGAGTGAGTGGGGTTTGTTTTGTAGTGGGGGAAAGGCGTGGATTTGAAATGGAAATTTAACTATTCTTAAGAGTGCTTTACTTTTAATTTTGTTAATTAGCTTTTATGGTCAAGTTTTTGGCCACTTTTGCTTAGGAGAAGTCGGTACAAACTGAATCATGATTAGTTGTGATAAAGTTTAACTACTTAAATACAATAATGCGCACGATATTGTTGTTGCAAGCAAATATATCCCGGGTTATATAGATAGGAGAATGGTAACTACATCCGGTGGCCGAGACACGACAATTAAAAGGTGTCCGACCCTATTCAACGAGACAAGTATATATATAAACTTTTTAGTAGATTTAAATATTGGGTTATATAAATTTGAGAATAATAACTTCAATAATAAATATTTAGAGTTGTGATCATCTAACATTGTGCATTTATAACAAATGACTTGCCATTACCATTGGGTGTACATTCGTGTTTAAGGAAAAACTGAATATGATGTAACATGTCGACAATGAACTTATTTACTGTCTATTAATTTAGAGTAAATATGAATATACGACGTTGGACCTCTTATGGTTAAAAACGAATTATGTGTTTAAACTTATTGTATCTTGAACTTTAAAGAATAGTTGTTAAAAAATTGTTAAATAGTTGTTATCAATTTCTAGAGGTATGCTTATTACCTTGTACATTCGGTCGTAAATTTTCCCATTCTAATAATATAGAGGGTTATTTATAGCATTTTGCATAAAACAATTCTATAAATAATATCGTTTATATTAATATCATTAAAATATTTTTATTATCCTTAAATGATGTAGAAAATAAAAATATCAAAAAAGATAAAATAAAGTGAAAACGCTATGTTTTACTTTCTTGGACATATTCATTATGCTCTCGAAAATTATAAAGGTTATTTTCTATTCTGTTTTATTTAGTAATAAAAGCAAAATTGCTTTTTCTTTAGGGAAAAAAGACATACAATTATCACATAATTATTATATTTTTTTGGATAATAGTTTATTTATGTTACCAACTTGTCATGAAATCTTTTTGTCTACCTTCAATTTTCAAAACTTCTATTGAATACCATTAATTGACATATTTTCTTTATTATGTGCCACCGGTGACCTTTTGATCAGGTAACCGCTTATATTCAACCTTTTTTAAACTTTGTATGTATAATGTTCTTCTTTTTCTCCTCTGTTACAAAGTAAAACCACCCATAACATCAAACATTAATCAAATACCCAAAATCATTAAATTGATTTTCGTCATCAACCTTAACCTACCACCCATTGTTGACCAATTAATAGAGAAAGATTAACAAATATTGGCCAAATATATTCAAAATCAAACACTTGTATTGATTTAATTAGACCATCCATTGATGAACCGCATAATCATTTTCAGATCTTAAAGTTAAGGTTTTTAGTGGTTTCGAGAAATAATGAAGACGACGACGAATCAGCGGGATGATGAAGACGAGTCAGCGGGGAGGATGAAGACGAAGACGAGTCAGCGGGGAGGATGAAGACGAAGACGACAATGGTGATGAATAAGTTCGTCGTCGGCGATTACGAGGACAGTCGTGGATAATTTTCAAGTTCTTTTTCTATGCGTCGAAGATGAATCAAAACCTCAAATTCCAAATTGTGAAAAAGGGTTTTCTTTTCTTCTTATGATGATAATGATTAAATGATGGTGATGATGATAAGTATGGAGCTTAATGATTTATATTTTTAAATAAGTTAATTTATTTATTTAATATTTTTTTAAATTCCACATAGATAACACGACATCATATATCAGGTGAGAAAGGTAACCGATGATACACAATAAAATAAATTTGTCATATGATGGTACTCAATAGAAGTTTTGAGAATTTGAGGTACACAAAATGATTTCGTGACAAATTAATGACATATACAAGTTATTTTCCCTACTTTTTCATATACGAGAACCGAACCCATACCTTTAGTTTAATGAGATGACTCATATAACGTGAGACTATAAATATTATGGTAAAGTGACTTCGTTTTATTTAATCTGTATCGAAACAATTCTATAAATTTGAGTAATTGGTACATAATTATGTTTTAGTGACATATATAAAGTAACATACAAGCTAATGAGCTATTTTATTTATTATCGATTAATTTAAGGTAAATATGAATTTACGATGTTGAACCTGTTATTGAGCATGCATTTATTATAAAACTGTAAATAAAATATAAAAATTTATATAAAACAATTCTATATATAATATTGTTTATATTGATATTTTTAAAATGTTTTTATTATCATTCAATGATGTAGAAAATGAAAATTTTAAAGAAAAATAAGATAAAGTAAAAACATTATGTTTTTTTGGATATATTTATTATGCTTTAGCATAAAAGTTATTTTCGATTCTATTTCATTTTATTACAAAATACTTTTGTATTTGTATGAAAACATATTCAACAACTATCACAAAATTATTTATATTTTTACAAAAAAAAAATTCAAAAAAAATAAATAAATGTTGAAATATTTTCGATAACGTCATCATTTTCTTACGAAAAAATTATGGTAAGTCACAAAATGTACTTAAATCTGTCAAGTAAGCATACCACGTCATATGATGCACACAAAAAATATAATGTCGATCATCTAATTCGCTCCAACAGACATGCATGGTTTTATAGTTTTATAGTCAAAGCACTTCGCCAACTTCGTGAATCCATATATATATACTTTCTTAATTTAATAAAATATGTGTAAGAATACTTATGAGAGCACCCGGAGTGATAATGAGTGACAATGTGGGTTGTGGGGAAAAAGTTGCTGACGTGGCAGTGAGAATGAGGATTGTGAGATTGTTGAGTTGTATGATAATGAGGGTTGTGGAGGTTGTGGGAGTTGTGGGGCCCAGTTTAATTTTTCTTTTTTTTTTCTTAAAAGATTTAAATAAAATAAATAATACATTTTATTAAAATAAAAAACAAAACTACAATAATTAAAATAAAAATACAAAAACATACAATAAAAAAAAAATACAATACAATAATTAAAAAAAAATTACAATACAATAATTAAAAAAAGCTAACGTTGTCGATAGTTATCCGGAAGTGTCGAAATGTAGGCCACGAGATCCTCCCGGAGTGCGTGGTGTGTGGGCCTGTCTCTAACCTCTCGGTTAATCCGGATACGTTCGTTGATTCTCTCGTTAAAAGTTCTCGGAATGGGTACCGGAGGAGCATACCATTCATCGGCATCGCATATCGACTGTCCGTTGTATTCAACGATCATGTTGTGTAATATAATAGCTCCATACATAACTCTTCTTAGTTTGTTCATCTTGTAAAATCTAGCGGCATGTTTTATAATACCCCAACGACCTTGAAGAACACCGAATGCCCGTTCGATATTCTTTCTCGCACTCTCTTGAAAACGTTTAAATTTTCGGCGAGGTTCTTCAAATGGGTACGAGAAAGCTTTAACAAATGTCGACCACTCCGGATATATACCGTCTGCAAGGTAATATCCTTTAGTGTACTCGTGGCCGTTGACAGTGAATGTGTAGTCCGGGGATGAGTCGTTGAGCATATCATGAAACAACGGCGATTGTTTAAGCACGTTGATGTCGTTGTTCGACCCGGCGACACCGAAGTAAGCATGCCATATCCATAGATCGTACGAGGCAACAACTTCCAACATAACCGTTGGATAACCATGGTCACCTCGTGTGTATTGCCCTTTGTATGCATTTGGACATTGATCCCATTTCCAATGCATACAGTCTATGCTACCAAGCATACCCGGAAAACCGTGAACCTCATCGTGTTTTTGATATAAACGATAAACATCATCTTGTGTTGGGGCTCTTAGATAAACGTTTGTATAAATATGGATTACACATTTTAAAAAATTATCTAAGGATTCAGTTGATGTTCTTTCAGACATTTGTAAATATTCATCGAAGACGTCCGGAGTAATCCCATACGCCATCGCACGAATAGCCGACGTGCATTTATGTAAACAACTAAAACCCATTTTACCCGTTGCATCGGGGCGTTGTTTGAAATATTTAAAATAGTCGGGCATAGGTTCTACAGAGTAATTTGATATACCTTCGACTATTCGGAGGAAAATAGGTCTTCTCATACGAAACCGTCTACGGAAATATTCATCCGGGTATACGCTTTCGCCGGAGAAGTAATGTCGTACCACGTTTTCGTTTGCTTCGGCGCGATCGCGGTTAATATAACGCCTTCTCTTATTCACCGTACGGCGAGAACTTTGCGCCTCATTTTCTTCCATCTCCAAAACTTGTACCGACATGGCTAGAACTTGTAACAATTCGGAGTCGGAAGATGACGAATCCGAAACATCGTGATCGGTTGACGAATTCGAACTCATTTTTTGTATATATGGTTTTTAGGAAAATATTGAGATAGAAAGAGATTTAGAATTGGTGTGATTTTTTGGTTAAATTGTGGGGGTATTTATAGGTGAATTTGGAAAAAAAAAATAAAAAAATTAATATATATATATTAAACGGTAATAATACCGTTTGAATAAAAAAAATAAAAAAATAAAAAAATACCTCAAAACGAGCCGTTGTTGGCCCAACGGTCGGCTGACAACGAAGCCACAACGACCCATATCGGAGTCATAACGAGCTCCATGCTCGTTGTGAGGGCGACAACGAACCCCACAACGAGCCACTCCGGGTGCTCTGATAACCATTTATACAATTTGTTAAAAGAAAAGAGAAAAGTGAAGTATAAAAAAGGAATGTATAAAAATGAGAGAGTGAGTGGGAAAAGGATTGAAGTGATGTTTCTGAAGGAAGCGGCTCCGTGTTTTCGCGGCCCTCACTCATTCTTTTTCAACTTTTTCTTTTCTTTTGTCATATTAATCGATTATGGAATCTGGAACTCTTTTCTTTTCTTTTCTACTTTCTACATTTTCTCTCGGGATTTGCTTTTTATTTCATTTTAATACCATTTTATAAGTTGGGTTTATACCAAATCAAAGTAGAATAAAAGAAATATTTATTTTAGTTTTTGGTTTTGTTTTATACAAACCGAAATAGATTTTTGATCTTCTCTTTTTGTTTGATTATGGTTTTAACTAAACGGTTAAATTTGGTGGAGTAACACTTTAATTTTATGGTTTTCTTTTAAATCTAACTTAATATTTTACTAAGAAATAGACTTCACACAATGTTTATTTATTTTAGAGTCACGGACCAAT
Source organism: Senecio squalidus (assembly GCA_910822075.1). Lineage (NCBI taxonomy): Eukaryota > Viridiplantae > Streptophyta > Magnoliopsida > Asterales > Asteraceae > Senecio > Senecio squalidus. The sequence continues at coordinate 19,036,080 of CAJVGC010000590.1, forward strand.
AAGTGAGTCCGAATTCGAACTCATGCCCTATTTCAGCCAAAGCCCTATTTAACCAAATCAACTAAATATTTACGGAAGATAATATATATTTGGAGCAGGAAATTCCAAGTGAGATCTGAACAACACTAAAGATTATGGTTTTACATTCATCAACACAAAGAAAATTGAAACATCCAAAATAGAAACATAAAGACATATATTTATTGTTGTATAAATACATCTGATTTTCAAGTGCCCAACTATAAACTATCATCTCTTATTATAAACTATAAACCCCTAATCGTAAACCTTACAATGCACATTATTTGTACTTTATTGGATTTTTTGGTGTTAATATAATTTACCGGGATAATTTCCCTTATACCAAAAAAAATAATAAATGATTTTTTGTTATCTCGGTTTAAACCGAAAACCAAACTAAATTAAAATTTTGTTTTCACTTTTGTTTTATCCATATTTAGTTTTGTTTAGATTGGTTTTTGGTTTGATCTCAATGAAATTTAAAAACTTTGTCATTGAACACCTTACAATTCACTCTTTTTTTTTTCTAAAAAAAAACAGTTATTTTCGACGGAGTAACCCTGGCTCCGTGATCTATTTGGATTCAGCCGACCCTTCCCCAAGGACCGGTCCCGAGACAATGATCACATGTCCTCTGGAAACCAACTAGGAATGGGAACGGAATCGAACCCGTGACACATTTCTCTAAAAGTCCTACACAATTGGCCTCACAAGACATTTGCGATGGAGAAATGATAGAGTGACCACTTTGAAGTTCTAGCTTCCATAATATATTTATGTAAGTATGCTTATGTTATTTATGATTATATCTCCTTCATAAAGTCAAAAGTTAAAGGTATCATGACCCAAGTACATCATATAGAATTATTTGGGTCAAAACTCTACCTATTGAGATGAAGATATAGCTTAAAAAGATATATAGAAACCCAATTAAAAACTTTATTTGACAATAGTTTATACGGGGTCAATAGTTTTTAAGATTTGACGAATAATATCTAAAGAGTGGGGAAAGAAAGACCTAATAATATTATTTCCCATATCTAAATCATCATTTCAAATGACAAAGCTATAAAAAAAACTATGAACTACAAATTAATGGTCACATAAATAAATTTATAAAAGAATATTTCCAAGAAAAAGTAAAGAGTTTTTGTTTTAAAATGGTAAAGAACATAGATATTTCTTCAATAAAGCAAATTACAAGTTTCGTATTTAAACTGGTCTTTAATGGATAAGGAGGAAATAAGCAAAAGAAAAATAACCTTTTTGCTAAGTGAAACGAGATATAAAAACAGGAAACCAAAATCCATTCCTTATTCTTTCAATACAAACACAAAATCGGTTATTTCTATTTCCATATTCCATTCTTTTTCCTACCAAACACATCATTTACGGTTAGGGCTACAGGCAAACAAGCAACTCATCTTTTTTATAGCGGTCCATAAGAAATAGAAATATGCGAATCATAGCCCTTAGGGATATAATTAAGAAATAGACATATGTTCTAAGTTATTTACTGTAACAACTAAAAAATAACCATCCAAAACTATCAAACAAATTCGAGGAGTGTGGTTATTGATTTGTATATTTAACCGGCAAATCCACCTTTACGTTATAGACTATAATGAGACATTTGTGATATAAACGGGTTAAAACCAGTCCATTTATAATGGGCTTTTATTCGCTTTTAACTTTCTATAATATGACAATGGGTTAGCCCTATGATTGGGCTTTAGGTAGTGAGATTGGAAATGCTTTAGGGTGTGTTTGGATTATGGGAATGGAATGAAAGATTAGGAATGGGAATGATAAAAGTTGTTTGATTGAAAGATACATGTTTGAAATTTGGGAATAAAATCCACCATTTAAAGGTTTTTTTATACCTTTTAAATTAATGAGTTTAGAGAAACCTATGTATTCATATCCATTCCCTAAACCCATAGTAAACCCGTTAACAAACCAAACGCCAGTAGTTACTTTTTCTATTTAATTTTGTAGGACAGTAATATACATAAGAATGTAATGTCTTTTTTCATATCTTATTCTATTGAATTTACATTTATCATCAAATAGTAAGCGATATCATTGCATTAGATGGTAAAAGTCTATGGGACAACCTGTTTTTAAAATTGGTCACGAGAATTCTGCAGTTAGATCATGTACATCTAAATCAAATTTGATTCCACATTTCCAACTATCCAAGTAGCATAAATATGGACAAACTCATCTGTTTATCCATATATTATACTATACGTTTTGTTTTAGACGGAGATATAGAGAGACCGAAAGGTGCTTGGCAATTGACTTCCATTAGTGTGGCCCAACTAGTATTGCTTAGAACGTAGCCTACGTATAATTTTCAATTCGACTCATGCCAACTACAAACAGCAAGTAAATTTTGTTACCGTCCTTTCACTAATTCCATGTTTTCGTTCCTTTATTAGTCTCAAATCATCTAATAGTGCAACCAAATTTTTCAAAATTATATTCTATGATTATATTCTTTCGGCATTGATGGATAACATTGAAACCTTATGATGAATTTGATGTAACAATGAAAATGTGAAATAATGTTTCTCGAATTTAAACCGAATGAAACTTTTGTTTTCTCATTGATTAATTGCTCCCAAATTTTGGGTTGTTATGTAGTTAAAGTGTTTGAATAAGATATTTGTAACTAAATGATCGATATTTTATAATCTTAAGTTGAACAATTGTTAAGAAAAAAAAAATTCAAATCTTTTTTCCATAGGGAAAGAAGTTGTTCATGACCGACAACTACAATGACCACGAAATAGGTACGGATGATTTGATTTTGGCAAAACTCGGGTGTTAATTTGACTTCTTTTTTGCTTTATTTATCTTTTTTTATATCGTTTCGATACAATATATATCGTTTACAATGCATAATCTGTCTATATTGATATTGATCTCATAAAGGAAAAACAAAATTGAATTATTAAAACACTCTACTATAACAATCGTACAATATTTTTATATCTAACCATCAAGTCTATCACAAAATTGAATTATTAAAACACTTTATTGTGACAATCGTACAGTGCTTTTTATATTTAACCATCAAGTCTATCTTTAATTATCATGATATAATCCAAGTGTTCTTTTTTTTTTCCCTCAACTTCTTATCTACAAATCTATTCTTATCAATATCATGTCATCAACTTAATATAATTAGAAAAACAATTCCACTCGTTTAAAGTAATGCTTTTCCCACTTTAACTACTCTCTTCGAGCTATTCGTTCATGAAAAACACCTTTAATAAACATATTATAATAATACAAATATGTGTTATTATTAAAATAAGAAATACTAAATATACGTCTTTATATATATATATATATATATATATATATATATATATATATATATATATATATATATATATATATATATGGTTTAATAAAACTCACTTTATAACCAATCAAATATTTAGGAACCTCACTTTATACCCAATAATTTTAACAAAACTCACTTTATTTTAAAAATTAAATATCTTTTAAATTATAAACTTTTACGAAATAAAAAACACAGTGTTAGAAAAGGTATTTAATTCTCTTTTGGAAAAATATAAACTTTTTTAATTTTGAAGAATTATATATACTACATATTTTGAATTTTTCAAAAACTGCGAGTATACACTAACGAATACCACCGTATACACATGTCTATACATATGTATTCAGTGATGAATATATGGTTAGAATGTAGGTCACGAACTAGTTAATACACCGGTGAATAAAAATATATATTCAGTTGTGTATAAATATGTATTCATATGTGAATATAAGGTTCGAATATAATTTTGGCGATATAATATACATTTGAGAATATACTAAAATCCACCAAAAAAAAAAATGTCAAAATTATATTAAATATTTGTTTTGATGGTGTAATTAGTTTTTAATAAACTCTTTTATACTCTAGATAAATTAATTTTATATTAATTATGTAATTAAAGTGGGGTTAGAATGATTGGTTAAAAAATGTTTCGTATGTTTCCTAAATAGTTAGTGGTTTCTATTTGAACCACCTATATATATATATATATATATATATATATATATATATATATATATATATATAGAGAGAGAGAGAGAGAGAGAGAGAGAGAGAGAGAGAGAGAGAGAGAGAGAGAGAGAGAGAGAGAGAGAGAGAGAGAGAGAGAGATTTCGCTATATTTCTTATTTAAAATACATTTCGATAGGACACTCCAAAATCAATTAATAAGTTAATCAAAAATAGTAATTTTTTTTTTTTCAAAACTCTTTTAGAAAATCATGCTAAAATAATTTTTAGAATCATTTTAAGAAATATTTTTTTTTATTTCGAAATTTTTAATTTTAAAAACATTGATGCATTTTTCCGGTAGATACATTTTTAAAAAATGCATCTACCGAAAAAATGTATCTACGTTTTTTTCTAAAAAAAATCAATTTTTATTTATTTCATAAAACGATTCTAGAGGTTATTATAGGAATATTTTTCGAAAAAAATGTGAAAAACTTTCTTTTACTAATTTTTTAAAACGTACTTATTTGTATGTGGAGTTGATATTGTTTGTATTGGATCATATATATATATATATATATATATATATATATATATATATATATATATATATATATATATATATATATATATATATATATATATATATATATATATATATATATATATATATATATATATATATATATAGAGGTGGGTTCATTTAGGAACCATCAATTATTTAGGAACCATTAGGAACCATTTTTAGGCAAGGTGGCAATTTTGTAATTAAGTCAAATCCCCAAATTGGAAATCAATTAAAACCCACTTTAAAATACTAATTAACTTTAAATTAATATATCTAGAGTATAACTAGGTTTTAGGAAAAACTAAATACACCATTAAAACAAGCATTTAATTATCTTTCCAACGAGCACCCACTTGATATACTTTTGACGACTTTTTTTTTTTTTTTTTTTTAGTGAGTTTCGGTATATACACTAGTGTATATACTAAATATTCACCAGTGTATATACTAATTCACCAAAAACACATCTAAACCATATAGACTATACACTAGTGTATACACTATATTCACTAATGTATACGAATCTTTATATTAATTTCCTTTTAATTGTGAATACGCAATATACAAAAGTGAATATACAATATATATATACACAAGTGAATATACAATATACACCAGTGAATACGCAATATACACAAGTGAATATACAATATACACCAGTGAATACCATGTATTCAATAGAGAATACATCTTATACATTAGTGAATATAGTGTATACACTAGTGTATATTGTATAAATACACTCGTGTATAACTATACATTAGTGAATATAGTGTATACACTAGTGTATAAATACACTACTGTAGTGTATAAATACACTACTGTAGTGTATAAATACACTAGTGTATAACTATACATTAGTGAATATAGTGTATACACTAGTGTATAGTTGTGTTTTTTGTGAATTAGTATATACACTGGTGAATATTTAGTATATACACTAGTGTATATACCGAAACTCACTGTAAAAAAAAAAAAAAAAAAGTCGTCAAAAGTATATCAAGTGGGTGCTCGTTGGAAAGATAATTAAATGCTTGTTCTAATGGTGTATTTAGTTTTTCCTAAAACCTAGTTATACTCTAGATATGTTAATTTAAAGTTAATTAGGATTTTAAAGTGGTTTTAATTGATTTCCAATTTGGCTCTCAATTTTGACTTAATTACAAAATTGCCACCTTGAGTTTAATTACAAAATTGCCACCTTGCCTAAAAATGGTTCCTAATGGTTCCTAAATAATTACATGGTTCTTAAATGAAACCAACTCTATATATATATATATATATATATATATATATATATATATATATATATATATATATATATATATATATATGTTAGGTCTCACTAAGATCCCAAACAATGGCAAATCAATAACAAATAAGTATTTAGACGTTAATTGTTATATATCGATTAAGTATTCAGTTTCAGTATATATTATAGCGGAATTATAATATTGAAACAATGAAAATAACACACAGTTATATTTCAATCGAAAGTGTACAGATTACAAACCTCAAACTCACTATTTATACACAAGTATAGTGAGTTTGATAAGGATCAATCTAAGGATATCCTTTAAACATAGAAAAGATATTAACTAACTAGACTTCCTTAATTTACGCCTGACTTCTCTCATGAGTCTGAGTTAGTCAGACTGAGTCACTCAGACTCATGTCACTCAGACTGAGTCACTCAGACTCAAGTCACTCACACTCAGACTTTGATTAACAGATTTATTAATCTTGGGATAGATCATTGTTTTTCCCAACAATCTCCCCCTATCTGTTTCAACCAAAGTCTTTTACAAAATATGCAGGAAAATAAACACAAACATAAACATCTTCAATCAAACACTGTTTGTGAACAAAACAAGCATCAGTCTGTTTTACATCTTCTTCTTTAAGGTCCTCTTTCTTTTCTTCACTGAAGTTTCAAACGGTAGAGGCTGATCCTTTTCCCTCATCCATCTCTGTCTATCTTTCTTCCACTCCATTAGTGTCTTCATTTCAGCATCAGTCTTATTAAAGTGCAGTTGATATTCCTTCTTTACTAGCTCCACTCTATCTGCCAATGTTCCTATTTCTTCAATTCTTCTAAGATTCATGAACAGCCAGCTGATCAGTCTCATTCTGAATGGTAGACATTGAGGAGACTCACATTCCTGTAGTAGAGCTATGCAATGATGAATGGAAGTTGTGGTGATGCTGTCCTTAGGTTGAAAGCTTTCTTCTCCCCCACAATCAATGTAACATAACCCTGTATGCTTCTCAGTTTCAATGTAGGTTCTGTCTTGAAAAGCAACTTCTTTAGGAACTGGATGCATACTGCTTGATTCCAACCCCAATGATTTAGATTTGACTTTTACATTGTGCTTGGTGCAATAGGCTCTGTAGTCTTCATCTGACACTAAATTCAACATATGAGCTGCATTCATGTTGAAAGTAGCCTCTCTTCTTACAGTCAATGCTTGAGATTTGTCAGTTAGGAAGTAGCTCAGATTTGCTATTTCCTTCCACTCCTCTAAACCCATTGTGTGCAATCTTGTCAATCCAAACCTGAATGATCCACCTTTATCTGTACATGTAAGCAGTATGTCAGTTCCACCATGACTCTTACAATCTAAGTGAGTGATCTTGTGCTTGAGCTTTCTCATGCAGAAGTTTGTTACAATGTGATCAACTCTTTCTTCTTCTCTTAGAACCAGTTTGGCCATTTGAGCATCAGCTTCAATTCTCATCTCTTCTTCTTCTATGGCCAGATCTTCCTCAGCTTGTAGTTCTGCTTCAAATTCTGCTGCTGCCCTGTCAGTCTGATCATATGGATTAAAATCGAATTTTTCTTTGTATAGCCCCTTTACATACTCTTTATATTGTTCCACTGTCATTCCAGCACTTTGAGCATGTCTTTGAAGTTTGGCCATTTTATCAGCTTCAGACATTTTCTCTTGAGTTTCAGACTCAGGTTCAGTTTGAGTCTTCATTTTGTCTCCTTCCTCTTCTTCTTTGTCACTAACATACCCAATCTTCCCTTTTCCTTTGAATTCTATCTTCTCAGACTCATCATCTGACAAGTCACTCCAGTCAGTCTCATAGAATACTTCAGACTGCCCAGTTTTAGTATTAAGCCTGGTTGTTTTGAAGTATCTTTTCTCCCCCTCTTCCCTTTTCCTTTTCGACTGTTGCTTGGGGATCTCAGATTCAATTACTGTTGTAGACTTTTTCTCCCCCTGAATCTGTGATTCCTCTGCCACAGACTTGCCTTTTCTCATCATACTGACTTCAGAGGTCAGTTTCAGCACCATGTTTTTCAAGTCTTTCAGTTCCTCTGCATTTTGGTTTCTTAAAGCATGAACCTCAGTCTGCATTGCCTTCAGTCTGTCATCAAACTGAGTTGACACATCCATTAGTGCTTGCAACAGCACAGGGACAGTCAAGGCAACCTCAGGCTGGGTTGAAGTAGTAGCAGTTTGTGATGTAACAGGTGGCACAGCTTCACTCCCTCCCTGTGATTTAGGAGAATGATCATAAGCCATAGAAATTGAAGTCTGTACCTCACCCAGTTTGGGGAGCAAGGCATTGGCGACTAGTGATAAAGAGTGTAAGAGATTTGGGGGTGGTACCTTATCGTGAACCAGCACAGAGCTGGTGAAGATAGCCGTTGGAATAGGCTGTGAGACTGAGGGGGGTATTCCCATACTAGGTACAGGTGTGTCCAGGAGTGGGACACTTTCTTCAATGCTTGCCACATGTGTCTGTGTGGTAGCAGCAATGTAGTTCTCCAAGTTGACCATCAGACTAGGATTTGGGGTGGTCCAAGCAGTCAGATCCAGCTCATCATCTAGCAGAGAGAGACTAGTCTGTACTGCAGCACTGGAGGGGAGTTCTTGACTCTCAGCCTCATGGAATAATGTGTCCATTAGTGCTTGATTTTCAGTGGGGCTTGATGTGAGAGCTTTATCAAATGAACTTGGTGAGTTCACCTGTTGGGTCGCTTGTGCAGCCAGGGCATCAAGTAATGGAGTGGACTGCTCAGTCTGAGAGGGGATACTCTCAGACTGAGGTAAAGTTAGAGGAATGTCCATACCTTGGTTGTCATCATCAGGCCCAACCCCACCCAGATTCACCTCAGCATCTGCTGCAGGGATATTTCCCTCAGGCCCACCGTCAATTCGTTCAGCTTGAACCTCTGAGTCTGAAGAGTCAGGCTCAGTTGGTTCCTGATCAATGAACGGATTTGCAATCCATTCAAGCATCACATCAGTAAGAGGAGCTTCAGTCTCCGAGATATTTATGTAAGCAAACATTTTTGGAGTCAGCCTGGGCAGTTCACAAGTAAAAATCTTTGATCAAGCTGATCATATGCTTCAGTGCCCAGAAC